>RJWH01006131.1:0-60608 GCA_004363575.1 Solenodon paradoxus
TCCCCCTCCCCTACAAGGAGTGGAGTCCCTTAAATAACCCAGTCTGTGATTTTGTAAGGATCACTTTCCAGTCCCCCTCTTTCCTTCCTCCTCACCTTACACAACTCTTCTCAAAGAAAGCCCAAGGCTTCAAGCGGGTTACAGCAGAGTTTTCGAGGCCTCAGTAACTTAGGTTTTTCATCTGCATCCTGGCAGAATCTGGTATAGCTGGCTGCTGAGTGCCCAGCCACCACTGAGCCCTGGCCTGCAGGCTGTGAGACCCTCACAGGAGTTGCAAGTGAGCCTATGTTTAGTGAGTTGTTGGCCAAAGCAGGCCAATTAGTGGGAAGTGCCTCTGGTGGAGTGGCCCTGTCTGCTCCCGGGGCCCATTTTTCAGACGCCTCCTCATTACCTTTGACTTGTTCTTGGGTAGTGAAAGTAGACTTGCTTTGATGCTCTGACACTTGCCTCCGGCCATGGGTCCCAGGACCATGGTATTGGCTGTTCTCCCTCTTTTCCAAAGGCCGAGGCATGCAATCTGCTCCTCTTGCTAGTGCCTTTCCCACTGTGGCCTCCTAGTCTCCATTTAGCTCTGAGCAGAAGTGTTCTGGCTGAGTGCAGAGACAGACTCCAGTCCATTCCATGGTTTCTCCAGCCTCCTGGTCCACAGAGCCCAACAGAGTGGCAAATCGATGACTTAGAAGATGGATCCATTATGAGGGTAGTAGATTGATTATTCCCAAATCTTCACTAATTCCTCTTAATGGGATTATACCTCCACACTCCCTGTCATGTGACTCTGCAGTCTCTCTCCATCGGAAAGATGCAGGATTGATCTCCATCTCCTAAACTTGGGGTCTGGCCATGGGATTCACTTTAGCCAATAAAGCACTGGCAGATGTGACAGCAGCAGCACAGCCTGGAATTGTGCTGGTGTGGTTTTGCTCAGACACTTGCGCTCCTGCCATTTCCTCCGAAGAGAGTCTGCCCAGATTCGCTCTGGTGCCAGAGAGAGATGTGGAGCAGACTCCCACTCGCCCCCTCCCCCACAGCCAGAAGTCAAGCTCCCCCAGGAAGTCTGTAGACGTCAGAGCAATGATTGCTGGGCCACTGAGATTTAGAGCTGCTTGTTACACAGCAGTGCTGTAGTGAGACATCTGACACCCATAGAAATCAACATGGTCCTGGGTCCTTTCTTTCTGGCTCTGTCAGATCCTCTCTCCCTCCCTCCCTCCCTCCCTCTCTCCTTGTTTTCATCCTTTTCATTCCCTCCCTTCCTTCCTTAGTTTCTCCCTCTCTTTCTTCCTCCCATGGTCCCCTCCCCTGCTCATGTACCTCACAGTGGTGTCTTGAGGATTACAGGATGCACAGCACAGCACAGGTGTGGAGAGGAGACTCAGAGCATCACCATTGCCTGGTGTTCTCCACGGCTTGCTGTCTGTTATATAATAAAGACTCTGTCTGCTCCTTGTCCTGACAGATCCTTGGGGGTTTCCCAAGTGATGGATGGGGGTATTTGGATTAAACCTAAATTTATGCTAACAAGGTGTTCTGGATGGTAGTTGGCCACCAGAAAGACCAACTCTGTGATTCGGGGGTTGAGGCTTGAAATTAGCCTGATTTCCCAGTTGTGTTATCATTGTCCCTATGGAATGCAGCTCCAGTAAAAACTCTGGACACTGAAGCTGCTTGATGGGCTGTGGGAGAGACATACCCCAGTTCCAGGGAGAGGACAAAGGAGGCCTGCCTTTGGGTCTCTCCCACGCCAGATCTCGCCCATGCGAGTCTTTATTGACTGGTCCTAATCTGTACCCTTTATTTGAAAACTGTGATACAAGTACAGTGCTTTCTTGAGGTCTGCGGGACATTAGTGAATGATCAAACCAGAGGGGGCTTGTGGGGACTCTCTAATCTGTAGCCAGTTGATCAGAAAGGGTGGGTCTTCTGGGCAGTCCGCTTACAGCTGGTATCTGAAGTGAGGGCATATTTTATAGGAGACCGACTTCGTGATTTGTGGGGTCTGTACCAGCTCTGGGTCTCTGGGTGGTCAGTTCCAGATGGAATCGCAGTTCCCCAGGTGACGGTGAAGCAGGATGACCCTCCAGTAGAGGACCCATGTCTGTACTCTTCTCTTGTGACATCACTTTCTATTCGAAAGGCCCTTCTGCTCCTTACTGAAGCCCTTGTTCACCCTGAAAAATTCACACCAGATGCCCAGTGCTCAGAGGCCTTCTCGCTCAGTGTCTTATGAAAAATTCCACATCTGTGCAATTAGAGAGAACAATGCGACCAGCGCCCATGCGCATCGCCAGCTTCAACAGACACGACTTCCTGTGGCTCCCACTTCATCTTTTCCTGCCCCGCCCTCAGTTTTCAGAGATGTGTCCTGGTCTCTGTAGAGAGGACCACTGACCTATCTGCCCGGCTTCTGGGCCCGAAGGCTGGGCCAAGGTCACCCTTCAGGGAGTGCGGCTGCCTGTTAGTCTGGAGTGTCACGTGTGGGGGGTGAGGGCCAGTGGGAGGAACGTGGTTTCTGACAGTCTCTCTCCCTTGAAAGGATTTTACTCCATGCTTTCTTCCTTCTTCCCTCCCCTGTTCCTTCTTTTCTTTCTAAAATGTGCTTGTTCTGTGCCAGAGACTGGAAGTCCCGGTGGTGGCTGGTGATGATAAAGATGACAAGCGGGGTGATTGTAATCACTTCCATAGGGCTCATCACGGGGCAGACAGTTGCGTTTACTCAGTTCATTCGTGTACCAACTCACCGAGGTCAGTTATTACCTGTCACAGATGAGAAGACGGAGACTCAGAGAGGTTAAGTCACTTGTTCAAAGTCACACAGCACCTAGACATGCAGAAAAGAATAAGGCACATGGCTGGGGCTTGCATAGCCTCCTCAATGGATAATGTCTGAGAACCAGCAGGTTTGGAGAGAGAAAGTAAATGTGGGAGTAAAACTCACCTTCTCTCCAGAAATTGCTGCTTTTTCTATTCCCCCAACTCCTTTCCTGGCCCCGTTGTAGCTTCATTTGTACAGGAAAGTCTTATCTTTGCAGGGCACTTGGGGGCATCAGGAGGATACAAAACATCCTTTGTGTTCGAACACTTTCAATCTGGGCACAGCGCCCCAGGGCCTGTTGGCAGGCCAAATGCAGAGACACTAGCCCTGCTCTCACTCTGGGGGTCCCTTAGTTGCTGGTCTCCCTGCGCTTCCTTCCTTGGTGCCCAGAGTACTGCTTCCCCTTTGTCCACTTGAGTGGATTGGGCATTTGTGAGTCATATTTCTGTTTGGAAATTAATTGGCACCAGACAAGCGGGAGACGCAGCACCGGAGCCGGGGCAGGAGCATGCGCTCTGACAGGGAAGCGCAGCTTTCTTACCGCAGCAAAGGCTCTCCTCTTGAAGTCGGCTTTCTGTGCCTTGAAGTATTTAAGAAAGGCATGCTGCAGACAGGGCCTGGGAGCCTACTGGCCTCCTTCTAAAGTGGGCTGCACCCGATTCCCTAACAGAGTAGCCAGATGGGCTGGGAGCTGCGGCTGGTTCTTTGGTGGCCTGGAGAAAGCCTGTTCTTACCTCTGGGTCAGGACCGCACCGACCTTTCCAGCACCCGCTGCCAGTGCTGCGCTGACCCTGCTCACAGGCAACCGCCCTGCTTCTGCCAGAGTTGCCTCTGGGTTTGTGATGTGGAGAATGCAGCTTCCTTCCTGCTGTCTGCTCGCAATTTGCCTGGCTTTGGACTTGAATGCCTTTGTTCAGTCACCTTTACAGGGCAGCACCCGGAAGCTCCCGGTGATGGGCTCTTTCCATTTTCAATGTTTCCCCATTCTGTGTAATTGCTTCCTACTCGGTTTGGTTCTGAGATACATAAAGCCACCCCCACCCCCCTTTCTTTTTTTCTATAAACCCTTCAAGTTGTTTCACCGCTGCCTCTTAAAAGGGCCTGGATTCCCCACCTCCTTCAGCTTCTCTTGTGCGTGAAAACCACCCTGTCCTCATCTAGACTGTCAGAACTCTGATAAAGAATCCCTTTTCTCTAACAGAAATTCGGCCCCCTCACTTCCTAACTTACATCCTTCACTGTCCACCATGAGAAAGAGAATAAATAAAGTGCAGCTTAACCCTGCTGGGTGTTCATTGTGTATCCACGTCATTTTCAATACCTGCTTCTCCAGTGGGCAGCCTACGGCTCTCTGTCTCAGGCTGCACAGTGGAAAATCAGTTTCATCCCCACTAATCTCATGCTGTTTCACCCCTGGCTTCACTCAAGGGGCATCTAGTGAGTGTCTGCTGAATTCTAGAATTCTTCTAGATCAGCACTGTCCAGGGTAGACTGTCAGCCACACAGGTAATTCTAAAATGTTCTGCTAGCCATGTTGAAAAAGGTACCAAGAAAAAGATGAAATGAATTTTGAGAATTTATTTTATTGACTCAATGTCTATAATATCATTTCAATATGTAATCAGCATGGAAAATGAACATGCTTGTCTTACATTCTTTTGCCTGTAGTGCGTCTTTGACTCTGCTGTGTACATATGTGCACAGCACGTTTCCATCAGGGCTGGTCACGCTTCCAGCTCTCCATGTAGTATGTGACTGCCATGTTAGAAGACACAGCTCTAGGTGATGAGCTCTCACAGTCAACAGGGCATTAGAATCCCTACCTTCATGAGTTTACGTTCTAGTTAGAGAAAGAGATAAAACAAAACAATATGGACTATCATTTCAGGGGGCATGGTTTCTGTGCCCCTCCACCCACTTCCTTCGAGCTATAAGACCCTGGAGTGAAGCCTCTGTCTAGGATACTGGTTAAAATCATGGGGCACAATGGAGAAGACACTTGGTCATTTGGTAGAGGGCATGGTTGTTGAAACATAACTGAGAAATGGGGAACCTATACATAGGAAATTAATGTGTTGAATAATTACTGCAATAAAAAATAAATTAAAAAAAATCATGGGACAAAGGAGTGACACTCATTGTCCCTTACTGTGATAGGCAGAACAATGGACCCCAGTGATACCCAGGTCCTAATCCCCCAACCTGTGAATATGCCACTTCCCCCTGGAAAAAGGGACTTTGCAGACCTTGTAAGGCCTGGAGATGGGGGTACAACTCTGGATTGTCCAGGAAGACCCAATCCCATGCACACAGAAAAGCAGAATGCTTGTTCTGGGTGCGGAGAACCAGTGAGGTGATTTCATGACCTGGACATGAGGTCTGCACTGGTAGCTTTCACGACAGAGGCAGGTAGCCCAGCACCCGGGGATGTGGTGGGGAAGTTTTTGAAGCTGGAAAAGGTGAGAAGACAGATTTTCCCTGACAGTTGCCAGAAAAGCAGACAGCGCTGCTGACACCTTCTCTGGTCCACTGAGAGCCATGTTGGACTAGTGGCCTACAGGATTGCAAGGTGATAAATGTGTGCTACTTCAAGTCACTAAATTTGTGATCATTTGTTACGGTAGCAATAGAAAACGAATATACCAGCTTTGGGATTAAGTGATGAATAATTCACCTTCCTTAGATTCAGAGATTAGTTATATCTACCTCGTGGGATTTTTTTCAGTGGATAAAAATGAGATAACGGCGCTAAAGCCCTTATTCCAGTGCCCAGCCCATCATAAATACTCACTTACTGTCAGTGAGAACTACATGTATTGCTCTAGCTTCTCGAAGTGGTTGGCCTGGAGCAGGGTCTCCACGAACATTAGTTGCATGAACTCCGAGCACACTGGTCTTCTATCACCGCCTTGCATGACACAGTTGTTGACTTCTTGCTGATCATCGGGCTCCGTTCTTTTCCACAGCATGAAACCCAAGGGGATTGGAGTGGTACACAGTCAAACATGTTTTATTTGAGTAGTTATGCTTTCTAATATGTAGCGGGAAAATACGGCTGGCACATCAAATCCATTATTCACAGATAAAGGACAACAAAGTGGAACCATTTTTATAAATTGATGCGCAAACACTGGTTTCCATGGTGAGGCTGGAAGGCTAGTGGCTGAAACCATGACCTACTCAGGTGTCTCGCCCTGGAGATGGGGAGACTGAGGCTAAAGGAAGGAGGGGGAGGAGTGAGCTGTGCTTCCCCGAGAAGCAGCTACATCTTTCTATTCCCCATTTGGTGCTTCTGATCATATACTGAGTTGTTTTGAGTTGAGGCCAGCTCTTTGGATTCCTTAGAAGCTAATACTCAATTTTCAGGCATGGAAGGTTTCTAAATGAGTCATCTTCAAGTCTTAGAATAAAGGGACACTCTTGACTCAGCTCATCCTCACTTATTGGTCTCCAGTCAAGGACTAGGAAATATGCATACAAGTCCATTGTATTAGTCTGAATTCTTTCTGGTTGTTAAAGACTGAAATCTGACCAGATACAGCTTAGGCAGAAGAGATTTACTGGCTCATGGAAGATAATGTAGAGTTAAACAGTCAAAATCCAAAAGGATGGAAATGCATCTGGACTTTGGGTATTACCTACGTCAAGGACTCTGCTATCAGCCTTTGTTCTTTCATGTCCACTTTCCCCTGGGAATGGCTGCCTGTAGCTCCTGTCTTAGTCTCACTTTTTCTGCTGTGGGATATCAGAATGAATCTGGCTTTGATTTTCAGTTCCACTGTGAAAAATCCCAGAGAAATACTCCAATTGGTTGAACTTGAGTTCCATGTCCAATCTTGAACCAGATTGGTTGAGCTCCCATTGAATGTTCAACCCAAGACCAGTCAACTGTATTTAGTGGCGGTAGGGAGGGTTTTAGGTCAAGGAAGATTGTGTATTCTCTCAAGTCACAGGATGCTGGTCTACAGAGAAGGTGTTGGTGGGACATAATGGTTAGACCTAGCCAGAGACAATCTCTGGACCAGTGTGTGGACCTGCAGAGCTTGCTTAACTCAAACATCTGCTTCCCCATTTACTAGCCTTTAAACATTGGGGATATTTCTGATATCTCTAAACCTGAGTTTCCCATCTATAAAAGTGGAAAATTTGTAAGATATTATGAAGTTTGTGGGAAATAACAGGCGAAAGTATCTAGTGTACAATAGGGGACCCAGAAATTTTTGCTTCCTTCTTTCCCAAGTGGCCAATTTTTCTCCTGGATTTTTGCTTAGGAAGCAGATTTCTCAGCACATGATTGAAATCCTTCTCTTATTATTTCCTCTTTTGATGGGAATGAAGCAAAACTAGCTCCCTGCTATAATTACTTCTAAGACTGGTTTTAAGACATACTGGGTTAATGATAATTAGAGAACACCTAGGACATCAAAAAATATGTAGGTCACGCTAATAGTGACTGCTGGAGTTCCTGAAATAAACATGATGGAAACTGTCTAGGGAAATGAACATTATGCAAAATGCTAAAACAAATGAGGAGGAGATAATGATGGAGAAATCTGCATCTTTGGGGAGGAAACTGCCTCAGGAGGGTGGTATCAGACCACGCGTCACAAGCACCAAAGGTCTCATCCATGGTTCAGAGTGGACTTTTACCTACAGAAAGGTCTCAGGTTCGTTCTCCTTATAAGACATCTGGGTGATGTCTTCTGATACTTAAGCTGCTGAAAACTGACCTCGTTAGGGAAGTTTAAAGAAAGACCTTTTGTTGTAAAAGAAAGTCATCTCTGTAGGAGATGAGGAAAGTCTGAGAAGCTCTGCATCATGTGGATACTCGGCCTGCTGGAGAAAATAATCAGACCCTGTCTTTAGAGTAGGCTTAGGAAAAAGGGAAGATAATGGGGCTACTGAGAGACAGAAGAGGTGTGAAGGATCAGGGCAGGGAGGGAAGCACTAAAGAGAGAGCCAACCCCTTCATCTACCCACCCACGCTCTTGTCTCTCCATCTGCCAGCTGTCCAGCCATCCATCCATCATCCTGTCTCTCTGCCTTGCCGCATACATAATTCTGTTCTGCTGTTGGTTTCAGGTGGGGATAGTGTTGATCAGTCAAGAGTGGAGAAATGGAAATGAATTAGACAAGGCCATTCCTTCTTCATCCAGTTCACAGTCGTATGTTTTACACAATGCACAGTGAAAAAAGGATTGATTTTGTCCCATACAGATAGAACTAAGAAAACAAGGAAGCATATTTAGAATACATGGCACATACTAGAAAACCTGATCCATCAACTCAATTACCCTTGCTTATTTTTTCTCCCTGAGCTTTGTTCTACGAATAGCGTCCGGTTCCTCTGGGGAAATTTACCAGATTCAGCCTGAATTGGGGTGTTCAGAAAAATTATTCTCCCGAAAGCATACTTCCCTGCTATTTCCTTACCCTTCAAAAATTATTGCATCCTGACTCGCTAGAAAAGGCCGAGGCCCCGCCAGCTTGGTTCTGACTCTCAATTCGTGAGAGGTAATGGTGATGTGTGGAAAGAGTACCAGCCTGGGAATTTGGAGTCCAGGCTTCTAGTCCTTTGTGTGACTCACTTCCCTTCTCTTGCCTGAACTGAGTAATTTCTCCCTTTTTTCTTCTCTAACAATTCACTGCCACCGATTCTTCCCCTTGACATCTCTATGTGTCTTGGTCTCTGTGTTGATTATTCACTCCCCGACCACCAGGAGAGAGAATTTTCCATGGTAGGGAGTCAGCCAATGTTTGAATGAGTCACTTCATGCCAGTTCCTTTAAAAACCATCCCTTTTGTTTCCCACATAAGAGCTCAACAATGCCCAGGACACTTAGAGGACACTGACTCTGAAATGAAGAAAAGCCACGTAGCCTCATCAGAGTGTCGAAGTGCACCCATGCAGTGCCGAGCTCTGGACTCATGACGAGCGAACAGCAGGCCCTGCCCTGAGGAGCAGCTTCTCCCCGAGAGCTGGCATGGGCACGAGGCCAGCATTCCGAGAAGGCACGTGGATGTGACCCAGGTGCAGAGGACGGAGAAAGAAAGGCTCCCAGCTCGGCGTTTTGAGGCATGAGTGGTAGCGAGAGGGGTACAAAGAAAAGAAGGGAAGATGTGGGGGCGCATCCTTGTGGCTCAAGGCACTGAGGTGCTGGCATGTGGACTGTCTGCAGTCCAAGGACCCAGGTTCAAGACCCAGGGCCGGGATGAAAACCGAAAATGAACAACTGCATAAATATATAGCTTCCGCTTCTTTCTTCCTTGGATGCTTCTTCCTTTCCTCCCTCTCTGCCTCCCTCCTTCCATTCTCCAATGGAAAAAGGGGTGTTGTGGATGGGTCCAGCCGAGTGGGAGTTTCAGCTGAAGACAGGCAGGTGCTGCTGATGTCTGGGGTGAGGAGTAAGTCAAGACCGCGTCCTTGAGTACCTTGACCGTTAAGTGCGGGGACCTCAGTTTGATCCTGAACACAGAGATTTTGAGGGAGTTTTAATAGGGGAAGGAGAGGGCATCTTAGTTTGCGCATCTCTGAAAGCAGAGTCTAAGAGGAGCACTTCCTTGCCATTTGCAGTGTCGATCAGAATAGAAGTGGTATGGAAAAGTGACCCTGGGAAGGAAGAATGCGTGAAATAGTGTCATTGAGCTGGAGGCACCACAGGCCACAGTTGTCCCTTCATGCACCACATAGCACATGTCCCAGAACACCGTCCCACTGAAGAATGGGAACTGTGGGCATCGACCCATTGACTCCTGTCCTTCACTGGGTGAAGGACTCCGTCAGAGGCCAGGTGTCCTTGCCCTTCTGGGCTGTTTACATGTGAATAATGTCAGTCTGACTTCCCCTCACTGTCTCTATCAGAGTATTTCACACACGGGGCCGGCAGAGTACACATCACAGATGACGAGGGGCCATGCCTGAATTCACCTCTCTGTCTGGTCTCTGCCTTACAGAGTGGTCATTTTAGAGGCAGGTGAGTTTCAGTCACTCATGAATTCAACTCTTGTGACTTCAGAGAAATTCCAGAGGCCACGTCTCAGGGCGCACCTGAGCAGAGATGTGAAGCTTGTCCATCATAGCTTCCACCTTAGCTCAGGTGGACTTAGGGGCTGACACATGGTGAGGTGTGCTTTGTAGAAGGTGGCCATGGTCTTAGTACCAGGTAGGAACTGCAGGACAATACTGGTGACAGCAGAGACATTTTATGGGAGAAATTCTCCAGCAATCATCTCCAATTCCAGAAAGTTACGTGATTAAAATTTTCTTGGTGTCAAATTTGGTGCTTCCCCAGGGAGGACTCCGGGAAAGAGGGGTGTAGTTCTCTCCGGGGTGTTTCTCTCTCAACTCATTGGGCTTTGAGACTTCATCCATGGCAGTGTTCAGCAGCAAGGTAAGTGGGGTTAGGTATTAAAGAGGCAGTTGAAGTTTTGATCACTCCCCCTTTCCAGAACCTCTAGAAGGCAGGTAAGTATTTATGGACTTAGACCAACTCCCAGTTAGAGAGCTGAAACTTCTCTTACTGCTGTGGCTCAATTCAGGCATTCACCTTGTTGGGGAGAAATTAAAGATTAAATCAGAAGTTTCAAATATCCTGTAGGGTATATTGCTATAAATGTGAAGCATCCATATCAGATGTCTTTGGTCCAGAGAAAGAAAGGTTACATGCTTTTTTTTTTTTTTTCCTTGTGTGAAATAATATTTAGACCCTCCATAGCTTTGTTCTTTGCTTTTCCAGTGTCTACCATGTAATTGAGGTCATTCATTCTCCACCCCCCTCCCCCTCACATTTCCACCTGATTCTTGGAGGAAATAACTTTTCATTGTTCTGAAAGCCCCTTTCCCTGGACTTCAGTGCAAAGAAATCCCCTGCTATGCCCTGGTCAGAAAAATGTGGGAAGAGTTAGGACAAGACCAGGGTCAGCAGAGCACTTACTAAATGCTGTGCTTTTCCCTGGAAGTGCTTGGCTCATGACCAGGAGGTTGGTCTTTGTAGGAACTGGGTGGATTCTAATCCTATTTTCTGAAGCTGGGCTGTGAAAGTGTCTGCAGTCACAGGGTTGTTCCCTGAGGCATTGTGTGCACGTGAACAATCCTGTCTGTCCTCCAGGCCCTGCCCTCACTCCTCCTCAGAGCACTTTCCATGTGTGAAATGCAGAGTAGATGACCACTGATCCAGTGGGCCACGTCTGGTCTTCCCTCTGTCTGACCTCTCCCGTATGTGGTGGTTATTTTCAGTCAAATGAGTTTTAATCAATCTTTTCCTCATGAACTGCCAGTTTAATCTTCCTGGAGCAACAATTTCAGCACCTTCATCTGTGTTCAGGGAATAAAGCGATCAAGGAGGGCCTCCTTTTGATATTTTCATAAACTTCTGGATTTGAATGCAGTAGGTGCTCAATAAACATTTATTGAATGGACACATGCATGAGCACATGGATGAAAAATGGGCTCCAACATGGTGTGAGGCACTAGAAAGGAAAAAGCTAAACTATTAATGCCAATTCGGAGCAGATACATAATTGTGAGGCACAGTATAAATTGGAAATGCAGGGTCCCTTGTTCAAAAATTAAGAAATCCAAGATGGTGGCAAGAGAGCATCAGACCAAGCACAGGACCTTTGTGACCACGTAGGTTGAATGTCCATGCAAGTGACCTTGAGGGGTGATTATCTTTGACAACCGATAAAATGGAGGCAATATAGTCCATATTTTAAGAATTCTCTATCAACATGAATATTTTCAATAATCAGAGAAAAATTGTTTGACGTTAAAATCTATAGAATAAGAGCAGCTATCTGTTCTCTACACCGTGAACCAGGACATCTGGGTCGAGTCTTGATTCTATTACCTTGAGGTCCACTCTGGTTCTGTGTCCTCTAGTGACTAGGAGGGCAAGGAAGAAATCCAAGGCCTTCCCCTGCAATGTGATTCTTGGCTGCTAAGATTATCACCAAGAAAATGTACCCTGAGGGCTTCTTGGACACAAAGGTTAGAAAACTGTGAGAGCCAAGTCTGCCAAAATGTCCTCCAAATTGCTCTGGGAAATATTCCTGACCCAGCTGTGGGGAACATAACCCTCCCCACTAGAAGCTCCTGGTCTCCAGGGGATGAATGCACGTGTGACTTGAAGTCGGCAAAGCGGCAGGAGATGCGTCCAGGCACCCTCTGTGGCCTTCGTGCTTGTCACCCTGACTCCACATGGGGTGGCTGGTGGGGGGCGCTCTGTGGCACTGAGTCCCCTGCTTCCTTAAGGCAATCGCATGAAGACTACACATATTTGAGCTGAATTGTACCGACTTACGTGCAGCCATGAATCACCTAATGATGAGAGGCCTGAAATAGGACAGGATAAAATGGATGTCAGTTGCGACAGAAAATGAATTCCAGCTCCCACCACGAGGAGCTTCGGAACACAGGCCCAGAGAACACAGAGCCCGCGGCTGCTATTCTTAGTGGTGAGGCTGCCTATGCCGCCACGATTGCTTTTTCTATTTTTATTTTCTTAAAAAGCTACTTTGCAGCCCCTCCTCGGGGGGCACCTCCCAGTCCCACTTCGCCTGGCTGCAAATTCTTCTTGACTTCTCTGATCTCTGTGGGGGAAAAGCATAAGAAAAAGGAAACCAGCGCAAACCTTTAGAGTTTATAATAGAGGGAAAAAATTTTAGGAACTGTCTCCAAAAATCAAAACCGAGAGACATTTGAGGTTTGCACCTCCCCTGTGCTAGATGAAGCGGCATTTAACAACTGAGCTAATGCAGTTTGGGGGATGAGACCATTTGGAAGCTTAACCAGTGTTCTCCTCCTTCCCTGTTCTTTCTTCCTCATTCCTCGTTCAGTCCTTTCATTTCCTTACTGGCTTTTGAGTTTCAAAAGCACAGGCCCTGCAGGAAGCAGAAGGAACTCCTACCTAGAGATGGATGGGGAGGTCTCCTGGTGAGTCTGAGTCAGGCTTTGAGTTCCAGTTTCAGAAAAGGGTTCCCCAGGGGAGGAAGGCAGACCCAGGACTCCAGGAAACTCTAGCATTGAATTTATCTGAACTTCAGCTTTCTTGTATGGGAGAAAGGGACACAGTCAACAGGAATGGGGACCAAATTAAAGGGTCAAGCAGATAAGGCTCCCAGCTCCATGCAGCTCCTGGCCGCAAGGGCAGCCCACCATCGGATGTTCCCACCAGCACCCCAGCCCATCTCTGGCTCTAGTCCGGGGGCAGAAGGTGCCTCTGCCTAGTCCAAGCCTTACTCCCACTCTGTCTGGTCTTCTTCGGGTCCCAGCATCGACTGAAACCAGATGAACTTAAGAAATAAAGAGGCTCCGAGCCTGAAGCTTTTGGAGAACATGCCATTTTTTTTTTCTGCTCTAAGTGAGAAATGGGTTCTGTAAATTTGAAAACCTGGGCTCCCAAGGGAGGGCAGGGTTGTGGCATGTACTGTAGGAGCAGTAGGGCGTGGCATCGATGGGGTATGTCATCTGGGTCAGCACCTACGAGTGACACAATAGCTGTGGTAACACATTCACTTTAATGTCTTGGTGACTCAGTTTCCTCACCGGTAAATTGGAGGTAAGGCTAACAGTTGCCTTATAGGGTTCTGAGGATGACCACTCCAAGAGTCCACACCTGGAGGGTCCCAGGAGGATGTCAGGCACATGGAAGTGTTCAACAAGCACTAGGGATGACTGTTGGCCTAATCACAGGGCCTGCCTGCCTCTCCTTTGGTCTGGTGGTCTTATTAGTTCTCCAGAGAGCAAGCGTCAAGTCTTCCTGTGGCCTCTGCTGTCAGATGCCTCAGTCCTGCGCAGTCACTGGAGCTGAGCCTGCTGTGGGGAAGCACTATGAAAGCCCCAACTCCTCCCCGCCCCTTCCCCTGGCTTCTGCACCCTCTTCTCTGTTTCCACCACTCTTGCTTCCTCAGACTTGGGTTCCCCAAGCCTCTTTCTGGCCCTTCATCTCATCTTCGAGGGCTCCTTGAGGTGGATTTCAAGAGCAGATCTCAACATGAAAATTCAAATACAAGCTGTTGCTTAGGAGGTGTTCCTGGGGAAGACCAGCGCAGGAGTATGGAAAGAAGGAAGCAGAAATCGCCAGCCTTGGGCACAAAGAAGGCGGCTAACAAAGGGGCTGTGAAAAAGGACCAGCAGCTGAGAAGAAAAGAGGCCTCTGGGTGGCCCCCAAACTGGCATGAAGACCCCTCCCCACCCCACCTTGTGCAACAGACTCCAGAAGAATAAGCTGAGAGCAAATAGCCGGGTTGCCAGCCCACCTCACATAAACACAACATCAGGAGGAAAAGCATCCTTTTGAGATAAAAGTCTTAAGATCAAGGCCTTGCATTCCTCACACATAGAATGTGTTAGATCCTCCAATAAATAGCACCCCTTCGACAGATAACAATGAGACTGGCCTCCCCTGTCTCTCAGCTTCACCTGAGGATGTCAGTAGTAACCGGCCTGCTTCAAACACACTTTCGTTGTAGTCCGATGGTGAATGCGTTCTCTGTTGTGTGACCTGATGGAAACAGGATCTGGTTGGTTTTCACAACATAGGACTTGAAACACCTTGGCTCTGCCTTTCTGGGTCCATCCTCAAGCCTGACTCTGAAAAAGAAAGCTTTTGCTAACCTTATTTCAACGTTGCTGCTTAAGCCAACAGGGGTGAGGATGGAGGGAGGGGGCATAAGGCAGCCAACCAAAGACGTGTTTCCAAAGAAGTTTTCACGTTGGGCGCCTGCAGCTGAAACCATCCCAGGGCCAGGGCAGCGGCATCGAGCTCACACTTTCCAGGCCAGCTCCGTGGAGGGCGAGAGAGCAGGGCATTTAGATCTGAAACTTCTGTAAGCATTTATCAGGGCTGCTTAGGGGCCTTCTACTTTTCACTCCCATCAGCCCTTCTAACTTCCTCCATGCATTGGCCAGGCGTGTCCCTGTGGTCAGAGGTGTGAGTGTTTGTAGAGAGCCACTTTGAGTAGGGACCTCTGGGGCATGGGAGGGGACATACACTGACATGCTGCAATCCATCACTGTAGCTGACAATTTCTAACCTTCCCCTCAATACCTGAAGGTTAGGTAAGAGGCAGACAGGAAAAAGTAGGAGAAAAAAGAGGGAGGGAGAGTAGAGAAAGGGACGGAAGCAGGAAAGGCAGGTGAGAGAATAAGAATGGGAATAAGGTGCTGCCTAGTGGCTCAGGTGTTAGGTCCTCACCGGCGGCACAGTCCACATACAGCTTAAGGACCAGAGTTCATGACCTGAGACTGGGGGAAACAAAACGAACAAGTAACTACATAAAATTCTTTTTCCTACTCTCTCTTCCTTTCTGCCTGCTTCCTTCCCCTTAAAAAGCTGGAAATGAATTATGAACCATCTCTTGACTCTATTCTTGGCCCAGTCAGCTGTGGCCAGGAGGAAGGGGTCATCCAAGACTGTGGAGAGGAAAGGTCCTTTGAATGCCCTATACGTTTACGCTTCTTTATAGACCCTTTTCTGTCATTTCCCTTGGGTTAGGGTGATAGCAGTGGGTTTTCCCTAACAGCTTAAGTTGAGGAGAGGTGAGATCAGATGTGATCAGCGTCATTCCTCTTTTTTCCAGCATCCAGATTAAATTAACAAGCTACTGAATTCCTTCCTGCTCGGTGGCTGAGGTGATGAAAAGTCACAAAAAGCCAGATGAAGTCCTGGGACAGTGGCCAGCGCAGAGCAGTTGTTTCACCTTAAAACAAGCCTCATCTTGGCGGTGTCATCATCATGAGAGAAGTTACACATGGCTACGCCGTGTTCTCTCTCCTTTGCAGAGAAATGAAAGAGGAAACAGCAGTTTCCACTCGGTGACATTTTTCTTGCTTCAGGCTAAATCTCAGCCAAGAATGGCAGAATATCTTGGCCAAGCTCTATCAGAAGAAAAATGAATCAAGATAGTACTCTGGAAGCAGAATCATTTTGAAGGGCGTTTGGGAAAGGCTCTTCTAGAACAATGATATTTCAACATAAATGAGCACACAAGTCACCAGGTGACCTTGCTAAGATGCAGGCTCTGAGTCAGTGGTCTTGATGGATCCAGGGACTCAGTTTTCTAACAAGGGACAAGGCACGGTTGATGCTGCCAGTCCAGTGTCTTTGAGGGCATCACCTTGAGATTTAGACATAGCTGGATTCACATGCCAGCTCTGCTTCTTCCTAGCCCTGGGAGGCTGGGTGAGGTCATTAACTTGTCTGAGCTTTAGTGCTTTGTGATTGAGAACATGGAACAGGATCCATATCCCTCGGGGGGTGTTGTGAAGCTGTGATGGGAATGTGTCTGCCTATGACCACACAGGCAATGCTTTGCCCCGCAATTATCTTAAAATCCACTCACCTCACCTTCTTTCCCTTCTTCCTCTGGTCACGTCTCCACTTGGGTGGTGACGTCTGCCAATTTCACTTAGCAGATGGGAGGGTCACAGATTAAAGACTGCCTTGGGGCCGAGGTCATATGGCAATTTTCATGAAAGGCAGGCTTGTGGAGGACTGGACTTGTTACTGCAGGGAAGAAGATGATTTGATAACCAGGGACATGAATTCAGGTAGCAGATGGGGTCAGGACTTGAGCCTGTCTTTTGGAATCTGGTTGGGATCTGGTCATCCCACTTATGGAACCTTCCACTGGATCCCACTGGATCCCACTTCCTGACTCTCATCTCATTTCTGACTCTGTCCCTGGTCCCACACCCCATGGCTACTGGTTTCTCAAGCACTCCTGGGTTTGAGCTGCAAGGGATGTCTGCCACTTGATAGTCTTACCGCAGCAACAACCTCCTTTCTGTCCTCTGACTTCCTGGGCAAGGAGCAAAAATTCTCTCTCTGAGTCTCAGTTTTCCCAGCTGTACAATGCTAAGTCTATTTCAAAGCAAGATTTACATACTTACAACTCTTTCCGAGTCAGTGGATTCAGCTACTGTCCGTCTAACACTCTGTTGTGTGTTTTCTGAGCTCTTTCCACCAGTATTCCTTGTTGTTCTTCACTGTCCATTTGCTCCAGGCCCTCCCTTGTGCCCAGACCCTACAGATGCAGGGTTTCTGTGTGCGCTAGTACCATGTCCCCTGCAATTGTGCACTGCAGTCTGTAAAAATGTCTGTCAGACACTTGCAGGGACTTAGTGCTTTGACCACATTAGCCATCCATCCTCCAGATTCCAAACTCATCCAGGACCCACTCCTAGACCCAAAACCCCAGTGTGGCCTGAGGCCCTGGCCTTCTTTTAACTTAAGGAGTTGAACTTCTGAGTGAAGTTGAGGGATACCTGGCTAACAGCAGAAGAGGTAGCGGGCAAGTCACACGTGCCTGAAGTCCATGGCAAAAGCAGCAAGGCCAAAACCTCTCTTCTGCCACCCGCTTTAGGCTTTCTGACACGTCATGGCTAAATGTTGCTGCTTTATTAGGATTTGACACTCTTTAGAAAGCTGCCTTGCTCAGCCTAGAATAGCACTTGAATCAATTAATTTTGGTCACCAGATACCAAGTTCCAGTTGTGTAATAAGCACTTGTCTGTGTTGTATCCGTAACAAGAAGACAGATGTCAGCTATGCCTCCACCACTCATAGCGCCTCATGCCAGCTCCCCGTGATGGGGTTTACTCCATCGCTTTCTTTCAGTGTCACTGTTCATGTTTCCATGTTCATGCTGCCATGTTTGTGCTTCAATGTCACGTTCTCGTCTGCAAGACATTCATATGATGGCTCCTTTCACTCATGGTGGTAGTACATAAATGAAGGTGTGTAGATTAACCCTATTTTAATAGGAGGCACAGAAATGCACCAGAGTTTTCTACCAAAGGAGATCTTACTGACAAGTGAACAAGAGAAAGAGGAGTCTGTGAATGGGAGGTTCAACCACACACGTGCAGTGAGTCTCCACGTCTGGAATTAGAATAGAAAGCATATGGCTGGTGTTCTATGGCACCCTGGATCTGGCTGGTGCCCATTTGTGAGGGCCAGTGTTATCCATTCCTTCCCAGCTCTGCTTTCAGTGATATCAGTGATGCCGTGTCGGTGGCTTGATATTGGCGGTAGTGGAGGGTTTTTGGGTTTTTACCGTGGAAATTGGTCAGTTAGACAAATCAGGGCTTTTCTTCTTTTCAGGTTGTTGAATATTTACTAACCCAGCCAGACAAACGAGTGATCACTTCCCCCTTTAAAGCAGCCGCAGCAGACCTCCCTAGTGGATTCTAGAATGTTTTCCCCCTTTGAGCACAGATAAGGCTCAGAACCTGTCAACACCTTTCCCAGACAGCATTTACCGAGATGAGTTAGTGTCAGCTAATGGATTAAAATCTACACAATAAAATCTACTGACCTAGGCCCAGCGTGTCCTCCCTAGGACCAGTGTAAATGTTGTAGAACAGTGAACCTCAAACTTTGGGATTTTATAAAACTTTAAAGAGTTAAAAACATTTTTGGCAGACAGAATAACCAGCTTCCTGTTTGACTATGTGAGGGCGGTAAAGCAAAGCACAACAATGACGACAAAGTATCTTTCGTGATCTGTCATCCTAATCATTTCTTTAGGGAGGTGTGTTTTAACACCACCTTCTAGATAGCACGTAGATATTCTCAGAATAAAGGAAACACCATCAAGTGCCACTTCATTTTTCTCATTTGCTGTATCCCAATGTAAAGACTTCCTTTTGGAGCAGCCTAGGATCCCCGGGCAAGCTTTCGGAGTTCTGGGGGCGTTTCCTGAAGCTAATGATCTCAGTACCCCGGGCTGCACACCGTCGAAGAAAACGGTGCAGTACTGTCAGTAGGCTCCAGAGTTTAACCGTCCTGCATTTTGTCGTTACTTTTCTTCATCGCTGTCAGTTTTTCTCCAGCTAGACTAGTCAGTTAGAGAGCCCTGCCCCACCTTAGTAAAAATTAAGAATGTAGCTAATTCCCGGTATTCACATTTGTTTGGTGAGACCTAGAGAAGCAAGATGGGTCTGTTTATGTGGTTAGGTTTATAATGTTAGGAGCGAGATCAGTGAGTTCTATAAAGGGGAAGATGAGATCTTTCCTTCACTTGATTATTCAACCAAGACACACCACAAACATCTTTCTGCAACAACTGTCCCACCTCACACTGTCACAGCTGCTCAGGATAGCAAGAAAGAGGCAAATATTCCAGGACATTTCCTTGCTTCAAGTAGCTCTGTCTTGTCTTCAGGGGAGTCCGGTCTCCATACCTGACATGTGCACCTCTCAGGACTTTGCCATCGCCTTCTCCTCTAGGTCCAGTCCCTACTCGCCAACAGGCACCCAATCCTAGTTTTACTCCCCAGCACACGTCCTCTCTCTCATCTCTTTTCCTCAGAGGCTGCTCTGTCTACACAGATTACCCACATCTCTGACTAGTTCACTCCTGTTTTCTCTTTAAGGTTCAAATCAGGGGTGATCTTCTTTAGAAAGTTTGTGAGCATTTCCTGGGCCTAGACTCCTACAGAGCAGACACATTACTCTGCTCCAGTGGCCCCTTCACTTGTCTCTCCACTGTCTCCTTGAGAACATACCATCGGCTAATCAATGCCTGCTGCTTATCAAATCCATTACAAAAATGTGAACTTCAGAAAAGTCCAGGGACTCACCTAGCCTTTCTCACCTAAGAAACAGTGGAGCTGGAATCTGAATAGTTATGTCAGAACCTCAAGGTCATGTGCATGCTACTCAAAGTCCTTGAATTGGCAGCCTTGCAGCTTGTCATAAACTTCAGATTCCTTGACTCTCTCAAGACCTTCTGAATCAGAATCTACATCTCAGCAAGGCCAATGGGTGACTTGTGTGTCCATTTAAGTTTAAATATCATTGCTGTAGAAAAGTCTTTTCCAAGCATCCTTCAAAATGACTCTGCTTCTAAAATGAGTCAAATATTATCTTGATTCATTTTTGTAGAGTCTGGACAGGATGACCTGCCAGCCCTGGTCACAGGGTGTGTGCTCGGACACTTGTTGGAAGAACACACTAGCGCGTTCTAAGTAGAAAAAGAAAGAATATTCAGGAGAAAGGGAAGAGTATGAGTGAAAACAGCTCAGTGTGCAGGAGGATATTATATTATGAGAAGAGGAAAACAGCCAGTGTGCCAGAGAGAGACACATAGCGGGCCCAGTGTGGGCAGGTAAGATTCAAAAAGTGGCTTTGAGTCAGTTCCTGAGTGACCTGGAATGCTGTGTCTGGGGACCCGAATTTCACCCCAAGCAGCAGAAAAGTTTTGGAGCAAGTGAATGAGGACAGGCTTACCTCTTGTAAAAGAAACATTCTGGAGGCTGCAGAGAACATGGACTAGAGGGCCAGGCACCTGAAGTCAGGTAGACCAGCTGCTTCACTGTTGTCATGGTGAATGAATTGGACAATAATCTCATCTAAAGGGAGATATTGGCAGCAAGAGTCGAAGGTGCAGGGGCATTTGAATCTATAGTTTCGTGCGTAGAGTAAAAGTATCTTCCTGGAAGCATCTTTGAGACATTAAGAGCAGATGTTCCTTTTGCAGGACATGGCAGAGGCAGCAATCAGGTGTGCTGTGCTGGGAAAGCCTGAGGTATAAATTGGTACTGCTTCCAAAAAAAAAAGCCAAAACTATCCGAGAAGTCTGACTAAGCAGGTTAACATGTGGCTAATTTTATTGGGAAGGAGCAGTGATGTTTAAGTGGTGTGCATTCTCAAGGTTTGCAGATTTGGAACATATTTTGATGTTGCCTGCTACCCATTAGGAAAAATGTAACTCTTATAAAAACTATTGTTGTTGTTTGGCACATTTTTCATTAGGTCAAATTTGTTTCAAAATTGACTGTAAATTATATTACATTTGCTTTGAAAGAAGTTTCCTGAATTAAAATAGGAAGCCAAGTAGGTAATACTCAGTGCTCAGCAGAAGTTCAATCACCTGCAATTACGAGCATATTCTTCTCCATGTGTGTAGATGGGGCAACATACGTAAAACATTGGAGTACCGGAAGTTGCTTTACAGATTACTGATTTCAGTATTCCCCAAACAGAGATGGAAGTATAGAGAAGGAGGGGAAGTCACCTGAGGTCACATAGCAAGTTAATGGCAAAGTTGAAACTGGTTCAGATACCCTGATGTAGCTTTTTGATGAGAGTAAAGAAAAATAAAAAGTGCTTCTGAATTTCCATTTCACAGACTATTTGATAGTTCTTTCTCTGCAGACTGACATTCAAATAACTTTGCATCAGATTCCAGAACAGATGTAAAGAGAAAATGTACAGGGGATGTCAAAAACAGTATCCCATGGAGAACACTGAAAATTCTACCTGCATTGTGCTACAATGCAACATATTTTTCAATGTTGTTCAGATGAGCACCCTACCACCACCTTCTTTTCTATCAAATCTAAATGATCAAACTTACTTTTATTCGGTTTTGATGTATGTTGTACAGGTGAGAATTTGAGTGAATGCTAAGACCCGACCTGATGTGTTAGTCTTCCACACCCACCACGGAAAACACATTTCCAAGTACTAATAATGTTACCTCCTGGATAGATCCCTGGGGTATATCCTCATCACTTGGTCTCCTCTCCAGCTATCCTTCATGAAGTCAAGTTCATCGTCCTCATTGGGCCATTGTAATAGGCCTCTGTGCAAGCTACCTCTCGTCCTTCTTAACAAAAACCTAAGTCTTTTCCCCACACCACAGCTGGACTGAAGTATTTTTCCAAACCCAAATCTCATCAAGTTGATCTGTTAGACCAACCAAAATCCTCACTATGACCTGGGACCAGCCAAAATCCTCACTGTGACCTGGGACCAGCATTGGTTGTTTCACCCCAATCCTCCAGTCCCCATCCCATTCTTACTTCAACCCCAGACTTCTCTTCAAGTCTGATTGTGTACATATAGGGTGCCTTGTCCCCCCGTCCTCCAGTCACCCTTTGACTATTTAATGCCAACTCATTCTTCAGACATCAGAAATTACTTTTCCCTCATGTAAATCTTTTACTGGTCCTCAGACTAGTTCTGTTTCCCATGTTACTCACATATGTGGTACCCTGTGTTCATTCTTAGTCCTTACTGACGTATTTCTGTATCATTGGGTTAGCCTTGCTCTTCATCCACATCCTAAATTCTACAGGGATTGCTTTCGTTCTACGTTGTTGATTACCAGAGTGTCTCCGGGACCTATCACAGTATGATCACTCACTAAATATTCTTCAATGGATCTCTTGATACCATCAACCAACCTTGCATAACAAAGTTCCAATGACGTGATTCTGTTTATGATCGGAGTATATCTGTGAGTTCAAATCAGCGAATGCCATCAGTTTCCCTGGAATGCCACTAGCATGAAAGGACTGCATATCTAGTGTGCTGTCTTACTCATGGGTGGGACACTCTGCAACCTGGGGGCTATGAGCTTTGTCATTTCTGCTTCAGAGGTGAGCTGATCTCACTTCTGTTCAGACCACCTCCTCACCTGAATCCTCCATGTTTCTGTCCCCCTGCCGGGGACTGGAGAGGCAACAACTGGACCCTACTCTTGGGTATTGTGAGGAGCTGACCAATCCAAAGGGAGACAATCCCGGCGATGAGTGCAGGCTACGATTTAGGCTCAGAATGCTGACGGTTACACTGGTTACACGTGCGAGACCCCACTACAGAGAGTCACCAAGAAAAACAAACAAAAGCAAAGTCAAGAGTCCAAAGCTAGAGAGACTGCAGAAGGGTTGAGGACAATAACAAGGACAGAAACAAACAGTCCCCATGACAATGAGAGCAGTGGCGAGTGCAGCTGGGGATGAGTGCTCTTCTGTGACATCTATGAAAGGGTGTTGGGTGAGCCAGGAAGTCCCAGTGGTCATCCGCCCGTTCCCGTTTCATTATTGTGAAATTCCCTCCAGGTCTTCTCTTTTTACTCTGACTTTGTTCCTTAATTAAGCTCTTTATCTTTAACATATATCTGTGTTATTCTGTCCTGGGGTCTTCTAAGTTTTTTATGAGTAAGATAAGATTGTCTAGAAAACACTGTATTTATTACCTGTTATTGAAAGAGCTTGCCTGTTTTGTGGAGGGCAAGTAGTACATAGGAAGAATTCTTTAAAAAAATTCCTTTTTTTCCATCTGGAGATAATGTCAATCAAGTCATTCCTGATACAAACTCAAAGGACAAAATGCAATTAAAAATAAAATTCCCTTGGTTGCTGAAGGGAACAACCAATGATTTACGTGAGTGTTGGAAGAGGTCCATTAGTTATGTGTGCAGTGCACCCTCTGAGCAGGTGAGACGTGGGAAGAGCAGAGGGGGCTCCGTCCCAGCTCCGTTTTGTCTCCAGGCATTATGATCCAGTGCCTAGAGCAGAATGGCAGGTGGTTATGATGGTGCCTCAAGGCTCTTCCTCAACCAGTTCCCCTCATTCTGCGTCTGCTCCCAGCCTTCACTGAGGTTGGGAAGATGGAGATGGTGGCTCTCGGTATTCTGGCATGACGATTCTTCACCATGGTGGTGATGGGGGGGCCATAGCAGCTTTGTCCTGGAACTTAGTCTTGTAGGTGTGGGTGGAGTCTCATAGACTCAGCCGTAGAGCTCAGGTACACGGGAGCCGACAGTCTCCTTCTCAAAGACAGCAATGCTTCCAGCACCATTCAGTAGAGAGGAGAGAGGTGGTTGGCTCATGAAAGACAGAATCTCATGGAGATGGTCACTCATTTTTATAAGGATCACCATTTCTTTCCATGCCACCCCATCAGCCTCGGACACCTTCTCATCGATGAATGGCTCCCAGACTCTGGACATCAGCCTCTCATGGAATATTTTAATGTTTCTTCCACCTTTAGATCCAAGAAAGAGAGTCTTGCTTGCATCCACTGAGGAGGGCAAGGGTAATTCACATAACCCATCTGTTGCCAGTCCCTGTCTCGCATGTGGCAGCTGTTCAAAAAGTGTTTGTGAAGTGAAGGAGTTAATGTATTAATCAGCAAGCAAACACTGCCTCTGTCCACTGATGGCCAAATTATCTCCTCTTAAAATTACATGACTCTGTTTTCCTTTTCTAAGGGATCATTCCCATCAGTGTACACATATCCCCTGATATCTCCCATCTTAAAAAAAAATAAGAGGAGAAACTCCACCTTGATTCCTGGACACCATATTTACCTTTAGTTTCCATCCATTTTCCTGTTTTCTGCTTGATTCAAACTGTTTCACATGCTGTTTCTGGGATTTTCATTTTCTCAGCTGTCACTTCTCCCCAGCCTCCTTTGGGGAGATCAGCCTTTTCTGGCCTCCTGAGAGCCATCTTCCTTGAGATCACTGAATAGCTCCATGCAGCTAATTCCAACAAGTCTTTCTTCCTCCTCTTGACCTCTCCATGGCATTTGGCAGAGTTGCCCAGACCTTCAGACTTGAACCATCTCCTTTATCTTCTTGGCCTCCAAGAAGGCCATGTGCTCATGGTGCCAGCATTTGAATATCCAGATCAGCTCTAAGTGTATTTTCAGTGAATTTATTTATTTGGCTGATTTGCCTTTAGAACTTGATATCTTGGGAATAGAATGTGTGATTATCTACCCTAGACCTCAGGTCTTCCCCATCTCAGAAAATGTTACCCATATGTTCAAACTGAAAACACCCAGTTTTCTCTCTTTTCCTTTTTTCTATAGGTCTCATCCTTTCTTTAAAGGACTTATATTATATTTACAATAAAATCCAAACTACTCTTAGTTTGACAGTAGTATGGAATGTGCTGAGAAGGGGATGGAGAAGCACTGAACCAGGGTGAGGAAGATGAGTGGTGTGGCCAACATGGACATACCAGGTTCAAGGGACAATGGGAAATTTAAGTTAAAGGTGAGCTGGCGTTGGTGTCCAATGATTTATATGTAAAGGGCAGGGCAAGGAAGTGTCCAGAAAAAAATTGTTCTTATTCTACGTTATGTTTTATTTTCAGGACTCTATTTCTTATAGGGGCAGAGATGAAATTCAGCTTAGCAATACATGGTATTTTGTCACCATTCTATTTCTCTCCTGCCCTTTGCACACATAAGTCATTAATGGCAGAAGGATCTCCCAGTAAACCAGGATACAAAACCCAGTGTTTCTGAACTTAGTACTCTAAGAAGACATCAAAATCAAATGGACTTGGTCTAGAAGAGATGGGACATATTTGTCTGCCAGTAGATGAGACTGGGGTATGACTCACTCAGCATTTGAGTGCTAGGTGATGGGCCCAGGTCTTAACTAACATTATGGTTCTCATGTCTGAGACTCAGGTCACTGAGTATCCAGTACTTTCTTTATCCCTGGGGAACCATGAGGTAGCAGAATCTTTTCCATATCCCTGTGCTGTGTTCTTAAGAGGGTCCAGTTACACCAACAGACCTAGCTTTTGCTGTCCCCAGTTTATTCAATCTTTAATCCATGTAGTCACCAATACCTGAGGTGGCAAAGATGGAGGTGTCCTGGGGTTCTTATAATTTGCATTCCATTTTGACCTCTCTGAAAGTTCCAAAGCTGCTTTTCCCCGCCCTCCAGCCTCTGCAAATCACGGCATATCAGCAGCATGTGCTCACTCCTGCCTTCACAGGGAAGACTGACAAGGACTTGTCATAACTCAGTGTCTTCCTTCTGCTGTGGCCAATGCTCCCTGCTGGGAGCTTTGAATGTCTTAGCAGTTGAAAGAGCGAAATGAAATGGTGTAAATGAATGAGCCATTGCAAATGCCCTACTCCTTTAATTTATGATTTGGGATCACATTTCACTCAATTCTGCCAAGTCACAGAATGATATGTGATAACACGTTCTGGCGATAATTTAGCAGAACCAAAATGATATTTGCATGAAGCTGAAGAAACTCCAGCTCTGAAGAGTCCCCACAGGGGGCTCTGTTCAGTCAAAAGACTGTTTATCTACTGAGTCCCCTATGGGAAGGTGCATTTGACCTCACCCATGTTCTGTCCCTTTCAGGTTGGCCTGCTGGTTCCTTTCAGTCTTCTTTTCTCCATTGCCTCAAGCCCAAAGCACTGTCCTGCTTCTCTCTGCAATCATCGCAGCAAGGAGGACAGGAGTTAGCATTGGTTGAGCACTTACACAGGGCAGGTAACATGCTGATGCACGTTGTCTTATCGAAAGCAACACCCCTGCAATCGGTGGCTCTTATTACTTTTACTTCATAGAAAAGGAGAGATGTTCTGAGAGGTTTGGCTTCCTTGAGGTTAGTTACGCCGGTGGAGCTGGGATTTAACCTCACACCTGTCACAATCCTAGAGGTGACAGGAAATCTTGTTGAGATGACAAGGCATACAGAAAACATGCCCAGTGGAGAATGGGTGAAAGACTGGGAGCTTTCTTCTTGGAGAGGAGGCAGCAGGAGGGCTGGTCCAGGGCTCCTTGTCTGTGGTTCCATAGGACCTCAGGGGACATTTCAGAGCAATGCAATGAAGGAAGTCACTGGGGGCGAATAAAACCATGCCACCCTTATGCCAGAGTGCCAGGGAGGTTTGTTCTGTGATTCTGTTTCATGCTGTGACTCTATTCTCAAAGTCCCAAAATATCTGGGTGCAAGTATACCATCATGTGGGCACTGTGGTTTTCTCAGTCTTATACATCATTTCCATCATGATGAGATTATGGCACAGCTTTCACTACTTCTGTGGCTCCTGAGCCCTGCTGATTGAGTTTGTGATGGTATCTGAGGGGATTGGGTGACAGATTTTAAGTCTGTAGGGTTTTCCTTGCATCCTGCTAATCCTGTGTATCCTTTCACATTTAAGCTCCATTTTCTTCCTTCTTTTAGCATGAAAGTTAAGCACGTGGACATTAGAATATGACAGAAGTGGCGTAAATCCTCACTCCACCATACACGTGCCAGTCATGTGGACTTGGACATAAGTCATTTCATTTCTCTGAGACTGTTTCCTTACCTTTATCAAATGAGGTTTGTCCTGTTAATCACACGGGTTTCTGTGAAGATAAAATGACATAACTCACATGAAGCAGTTGATATAGTCTTTGGCACATAATACATTACCTATAAAAGCCTCCTTGTCATTACAATGATTTATTCCATGTCGGTCACTGTGTCACACACTTCATAGTATTATTTTTGGTGCTCACGGTGACATACATATTATCTCTATTTGAAGAAATGATCCGCAGGCTCAGAGAGGTTAAATCACTAACCTGAGATCACTCAGCTCAACGAGTGGCTGTTGGTCTCTACTTCCTCAGGCTCGGCTCCCTCCTTTGCCCTGCAGAGTGTGTGCTCATCGCGTACTGCCCACGTAGGCTCACAGTGCACGCAGCAGCGACGCCTGCTCTTGAGTGAATGAACGGAGACCAGAACTCTGTCATCTCCACAGCACATGGCACATGTGCTTTCCTCTTCTCGGGGTTTTAGTCTCCTTGCATGTAACACAGCAGGGTTTTCCCCTAATATATTCTCCAGTCCCTTCCTCATCGTCAACTAGTTTTTGAATAGCGCCAAACATGTAGTAGGTACCCCTGACGCTTCAAGGCTGAACTAGATAGAGTCAGGCAAGTAAGGCTATAGGTCACAGCAGCTATGGAGGCGCCTAGGTCACACACTCTGAGGGTCTTGAAAATACAAAGTCAGAACCCGGGAGCGTGTGTACCTTAAACTTGGTGCCCTTTGTGCTTCTCCTTACCCCCTGGTCCCATTCCGGCTTCACACTGTGGGTGAAGGTATTAATGACTCAGTGTTCAAAGCTGATATTTATTCTCTTTTTAAGCACTAGCGATGAGTACAATGATATTATTAATAAGACTTGGCTGGAACTTGGAATAACTTTTCAAAAAGATATTCTTAAAAATGGTTATTATTCATCTAGGTTCCTGGGGAAAGCAGTAGGGGCACCGGATTGTAAGAAATAGCAGGGATGTAAAAGGGAAAAGATGAAATTACTGTATCAACCATTAGACTAGCCAAGGAAATAATTTCCAATGATATAGTCATTATTTGTATAAACGTTTCCACCCCCCCGCCCCAAGCAGACCAACAGAATTTTCACACTTACTTCTTTAGCTTAATTGTCTATTTGTTTCAAAATGAAAGCTAATTAAAAGATTATTTTCATATGCTTTAATCACACTAGAGCTAACTGTTGGAAAATTTGCAATTAATTGATGCAACAGTTGACATAAGAATGCATTTTTTTAAAATAACATCACTATTTGAATACACAGAGTGAAGCAATTAGTCCTTCATTAGTTCTGAGTTATTTCAAATGCTTTGAAATACTTCTGTGTTTAATGTTTAATCATCAAGGAAATATATCCGGCAACGGTGCGAGCTCCAGCATCATGAATTAAAGATGGCCTCTTGGGAGTGGGGAGAGTTCAGGAAGAAAAATGGTATAGCCTCCCCAGGCCCGGCCACAGGCAAATTCACGCTTTCTCTGGGCACTGGGGCAGTAAAGGTTCTTCCTGCTGCATCAGTGCTTCTCGCATGCTTGTTACTTCACCAGTGTGCCTCTGTTTGCTGCTGTGGTTTGCGATGGAGTGGAACTCAGTGGGAGGGACAGCCCCTGAGTCTAGAGCCCCCTAATGGAGTGGGGGCTGTTGGAGGGAATGCCGGCAGCCTTGAGGGAAGGTGAGGATTAGAGATTGGCAGGTTGAATGTAATATCTAAAGTGTGGTGACCCAGCACTCTGGACCAAAGGAGGGCACTGGAGCCTCGGGCGGGGCCACAGGGGATGGGTGGCAGGCGTATTTCCAATAACAATAGAGCTTGGCAAGGGGGCACTACCTGGTGGCAAAGTTCCAGAGGGGTACCACATCGAGGCTCTGGAAGAATGTGTGTGAGTCCTTCCCAGGAGCATCCTGTGGCCACCAGGCACAGCACATCTCAGAGACATGGGTCACATTTCCCCGGGACCAGTTGAAAATGTAGCAAAAGGCTGCAAGATTTCATCTTTTAGAGATATGGCCATAGGTAATAAATAAGCATGCATATCTTGGCTCTGTACTGTCTTATACATATTTTATTTATTCTCACAGTAGCCCAGTGAATTGGGCTGGTACATGATCATTGTTTTTTTTTCTTTTTAAAGGAAAGGTAAAGGCAGGAATGAAGGTGAGCAGAGGCAGGCAGGCAGGAAGAGAGGGCAGGAAGAAGCATTTTCTTTATTTTATTTGGTCATTCATCTTGGTTGTTCTCCCACAGCAGGCTCCAAGTTGCAAACCTGGGTCCTTGGAGTGCTTGTAGACTGTGTCTTAACTGCTAAACCACAAGGGTGTGCCAGGTCAAGTGACATTTAAACAGAAGATATTCCATATGTTTATCTCATCAATTTGTGGGAGAGTTCGAGTTATATATGACATTGCCAATTGTACAGAAGAAAGTGTGATTTATACAAGTTAGAAGATTTATCCAAGATGTGTATGCATGCACATACACACACACACACTCATACTCACACTCATCACAGTCCACACACTCACACACTCACATATTGCATTTTCACACATACATACTCACACTCATTACAGTACACATACTCTCACACACTCACATATCACACCTTCACACACACACTCATCACATGTACACTCACACACACTCACACACATACATACTCACACACCATACATACACATGCTCTCACACACATACACACATACTCATATATACACATCACACTTTAACACACACACTCACATGTCACACACACACTCTCTCACACTTGTTAATTAGCTGGACCAGTGTTTGAACTCGTCTTTCTGAGATCAAATTCTCTCACGTCTGCACACAGGGTGTATTTGCATGAGTGTGCAGACACAGAGGAGTAGCTCGGTTGGCGCTCCCGCTATCATGGAGGCTCTCTGTGTCGTCAACTAGGAGAGCAAATTGTGGAAGCAAATGTGGCTTCCATGCAAACCTACACTATGTCGTCTCATTTGTCACCAGTAAGGAGTCTTCAAATCAGAAATTAAAGATAGCAGCAGCCCGAGATGGGGCCAGTGACAGCAAAGCCCCTTGAAGACTTCTCACCGGCAGATGCATGCTAAAACTGCAGATACGGGTCTCAGAAGTGGAGAGTGGCCTTAACCAACTCCTTTGTCTAACTTGTGTTGCGAGTGAGCAGTGGAATGATGACGTGGGGTGGGGGCTGTCTACCCATTTCTCATGGCGTCAGCTGAGGCCCAGTTCCTCGACGCCAAGTCTGAACTCTGTCCGCAGTGTAGACACCTGAGAATCATGGCTCCTTCTGTCCAGAGGGAGATTTGAGTCCCGTGGGGGACCTGCAGAGACAGAAGTCTGGCCACGCAGTGTTATGAGTGACCAGCAGAGATGTCACTCAGATGTCCCTGAAGAAACAGGAAGTGGGGACAGCTAACTGCACTGGGAGCCTGAGTGGGACTGACATAGAAGGAGAAACACTTCTGCTCTTGACATTTCCATGGGGAAACCCATGTGTGCCAAATACTGTCAGTATTTGAGCCATAAGACTGAAGGAAGCAGGGACAGGACAGGCTGAATTGGTGGATGAGGATGAGGAAGGCTTTTGAATTCCATCGACCCAGCAGAATCCTCCTTCAGCTAGAAGGTTGGGAATCAGCAGAGCTTGTAAGGAGGGACTGGGAAAAAGCTGTGCGCTTAAGAGGTGATCAGAATTAGAACATAAATGTTTGTACAGTGAAATCCCAGCCCGATGAACCAAATTGCTTCTGTTTTCTTTTAGAGTCACTTACTTATATTAATTTTCTATTTTTTTTCACAAAGGAGGGAGGATACACATGCAATCCAAACACATCACACAACTGGGTAATCCAGATGACACAGTAAGTAACTGGCAGAGTTGCAGGGTCAGACTGTCAGCATGTGTTCTGTACCTTGAGGGACAGTCTCCAGAGACAGCCCCGAGGGCCCCAGGGATCCTGGCCAAGATGGAGACAGAGTTAGGCTCCCAGTTTAGAGTTGTCCCGTGACAGTTACACAGAATCAAGTTCTCCTTAAACTTAGAGGAGATGTTCTCCTGGGCTCCTCAGAGAAGTCCTTCCAGAGAAGTGTCAGGGTTTGCAATAAGCTGTTGTATTTTCTGTTTTGGTCTGTCTCTTTTTAATGGATTTTTGCAATGTGGGCTGATGGGATTCCTTGGAGGCTTAGTTTAGCACCAGAAATTCTAAGGACAGCAGAGCAAGGGAACATGACCCCAAATTTCAGATTTCTCACCATCTGACTTGACACAGAATAAAATTTAGGGGAATGTGATGATTTCGTTCTTTTAAAGTATCAGCATCCATTTTCCAAAAAGGTAAGTTCTTACATGCAAGCCCCGTGTCCCCTCTGGCAGAGACAAGACCTGCCCTCTGGATTGGGGTAGAGGCAGGGGACTGGTTTCCAGGGAACTCCAGGCATACCCCTAGGAATTCCAGTGCTCAGAGGAAGATGACCTGAAAAACAGCTGCTCTGAAGGAGTGAGGAGCAGCACTCCCTTCAGGAGAGTCTCTGTAAACAAGATTCCTCGCAGCCAGGGTTTGGCCCCGGATGGGAAGGGAGCAGATGTTCTGTGCTGCTCATTGCAGATGATTTCACAAATACCAACAAGCAGCAAAGATTGGCTTCTCCAGACTCACGCAGTCTCCAGGTCTCGGAGGCGAGGCCTTTGAGAATTCAAGGCCCTGAACGTGGGCTCGCAGGCCGTATCGCCCCCTCAGACTCTGATGGGAAGCTGTTTTACTCTGAAAAAAGTCTCACAGGACCCAGTTGCTCTAGATCTTTTTAATTGTTTCTTGACGTGCCTTTTAAGCTGTCACACTGAAATGTGATTCTTATCTCTGTTTATCTAATGTCACTGGGGGAGGCACTTGGAGAATTGTTATGACTAGACACCAACCTGCAGATGCACTCTCTCCCCTCAGCTGTCTCTCCCCTCGGCTTCCCAAATGTCTCTGTGGCTGCTGAGCAACTGGCAGGGTCTTTGGCAGCAAGAAAAAAGGACTGACTTGAGGGAAAACCAGCAGCTGGCTGCATCTCCATGATGCCCGCTGTTCTGCAGGTCCCTTATGTTGGCCACACACTGAGTTCATGCCAGGCGCGGAGCTGGGTCAGGGAAGTGGCGAAGGGAAGGAAGGCTGTAGGCTCTTGGGGGGCCCGGGGTCAGGTGGTGAGGCTGGCGCATTAGTGTGGGCCTCCGCCGTGAAGGAGAGCCACGTGAGTGTGATGCCCGGGATGGGAACTTTGTAGCGGAGGAGTAGAGGTGAAGTCTGTCTCTAGCCTTCTTCAACCTACCCTCTGCCCTAAAAGCTGAACTATGCAAATGACATCAACAGATCTTCCCATCTTGTTGTTTCCAACTGGGTCCAGTCAAAGGGTAGCCCCCAACAGAGTTTGGTGGGGGGCGGTCAGAGAATGAAAATCATTAATGTCACCATTACCAATAAGCAGTGCTGACAAGCAGATGCAAACTAGGCCCGAATGCTTTGGGCCCATGTTTGCAAAGCAACACTTTGTATGTTCCATACCTTGACTCAGGGTTAGTTTAGTGTAGGCATTTTAGCAAAGTAATGTAGGCCAGTTCTCTGTTTCTGAAACTACAGCCAAGAGTGAGGTCAGAGTATTTATCCCATAACTACCTTCCTGCCAGTTTTCCACATCAAGGCATGTCCTTTGACTGAAGACCATCACTCCTCCCAGGGACGCTGACTCTCCGCCACTCGCTGTGGTTTCTGGAAACTATTTCCTCCCCACAGTTTTCGGTACTAAGAGTGGTCATGCCGAGACTCAGGTTAGTGTCCTCTTACTGTAGTGCCCTCTCCCCACGCTTCCATATACAGAAATTAGCCCTCTTTGAATCACCCTGTTTTTAATATGCAATCTCTTTCTAGCTGTGCCCAACTGATTCAAGGAGGGATGGGTCAACTCCCAAACAGAAAAGCAGCTTTCAAGGGTTGGGTCTGATAGAAACAGGGACATGAATAGAGGGAGCATGAGTGATTGCTCTCTGGTGTGTCTGTTTGATGTCAGCAATTTACTGTATGGAATTTCACTTTACCTTTCCAACAGCCTCATGGGCAGGAATGTTCCAGAAGAGCTAGGCTTGGGGAGGTCATCCAAGTGTATACCTTCCTGCCTGGCAGAGATAGAATTCTTTCCACTCAGCCCATCTCCAAGAGCTCGCCTGACACTCCATTACCCATGTTGCATCCTGTCTAAGACCTGAGTCAAAGCCCAAGCAAAAGGTGGACTAGAGGGAGCAAGACCAGACACACATAGGGAGATGCTGTAGAGATCCCTGGGAAGGTATGAGGTGACTGTGGCAAGGTCTGTGTCTTGGGAACATGTTGGGAGGCAATATAGCGATGTGAAATCAGGGTCTCAAGCCCCAGAAATGTTTAAGTCATTCATCCTTTCATGACCTTGGGTTTCCTTCATTATCAATGTGGGATAATCATTGCATCTACTTGAGAGGATTGTGGTAACAAAATAAGATACAGCGTAAGGCACAGTCTGACCCATATTTTTTCGTTATTATTATTGTTGATAAGCAACAGGTAGCTGGTGTGGGTGTTAAGGTGACTAGAGAGGAGAAATAAGAATAAGATTTTATGACATGGAAAGTCTTAGATCAGAATGTGACCAACTGACAGAGCTGGAAGAACATTTCTTGGATCCTTTTATCTAAATCTCCCCATTATCTGATGAGTAAAATATGGCTAGCAAGGTGAGGAGGTATTCAAGGTCACCCAGATCTTGATTGATTAATAGGACTTGAACTTGAATTTCTTCCTATACTATCTTCAGCTTTTTTCTCCAGAACCTTCCCTAGAAATCCCTCCACAGATTTCCTCACCTAAAGGATAGTGATGACTGTCAGACTTGTTAATGTCATTGTGAGGAATATTCAAGGAAATAATATCCATAAATCATGCCAAATTCTTTCTTGGAAGAGAAAGAACAATTGCTGAAGTTTGTAATGGTAGCAAGATACCCAGAGTCATCAGACACAGAAGGTAGAAGGCAGGATTAATTAAGACACTGCCTTCCCTGACCTCCAAGTTCATATACTCTCCTCTGTATCCCACTCCTTCAATCATTTCTTAACTCATGCTGCATTGCTTCACACACTCTTACTTTACTCCAAGAAAACCTATCTTTGTGGCTCTTACAGTGTTTTGTGAAAAATAATGCAAAGGGACAAGCAAACAGAGCCTGAAATGTTTCATCTGGTAAAACAAGTTCACACAGACAAACAAGGGGACAATTAGTTTTTGTTTGAGCTGAAGCCAGTGGAATATTTGACATACAAGTGGAAATCTGTAGAACTTTATAATATTATCATAGGGCAAAGGAGTCCATTTAGAGGAGGGAAAAAACAAAAGAGCAGAACATGTCTGTTCACATCTTTATGGATACTCAAATAATAAAAGCTCGACCTGCAAGTTGCCCATAATTGATATAACACCAGCCTCTTGGGAATTGCAATGTTAGCAAACTACTGTTCATTCTGAACCAAGTCTTGTTTGAAGCACTCCTTTGACAATTCCACTTAATCCTTGCAGAACTATGAAGTTCATTTTATTTCTGCTTTGGTGGCTAAATATACCAAGACTAAGAGGCTCTTAATAACTTACGTAAAGCTACACAAGTAGTAAAATGGTAGATGTGGAATTTGAGCTTTATTCTAAGTCTTCTTCTTCATTTCTACTTCCTATGAAATGCCCTGGGAACACAGACAGGATCCATGAAACCAGCTGATGTTGGAGTATGGACATCTGAGAGGTCACAGGTGTAAACCAAGTCCATGGATTCATCCAGAGTCAGATCAAACATGTCCGTAAGTTATGACAGGAGAGACGTTGGACAGGATTCCCCACTACAGTTCTAATGGAAATTGATTTGTTGTTGCTTTAAAATTAGAGTGAATACCTTCTAAAGTGTAGTTTCCCTAATCTAGCAACTGTAGAGTCTTATTTTCAAATTCTTTTCTCTGCTCCAGATGCCCAGCAAGAGTTGGCTCTCAGTGTGGACTTGCTGATTGATTGATTAACTGATATATTTGCATCTGGATAGTTTGGGGCTTCCAATTCTTGCTGGGAATTGATTTTAATCTTCACAGGTTAAAAGCAAAAGCTATCAAATCTTTTGCAGGAGATGGTGATGAGACACAGTCTTATTAAAAAGAAACTGACAATTTATCATCTTCCAACAGTTTGAAATTCTATTTTTTGTGTGTGTATTCTTGCCAGGATGTCAGTGTCTTGTTCAATATTTAATTTATTTGAAGTTTTATTGAAGGAGGAGCATCTTCGGCAATTCTTGTCTCCCATTTACGAAGAGTAGTTAAGCGTCAAAAGAAAGGGCATGGCGCGGTGGCCACGATGGATTTAGTTCACGGGAAGGGAAGCATATCTGTTTTCTCTGAACTTACCCTGAAGATTGCCTCCCAAACCTAAATTCTTGTTTCACTGGCCAAACATTCTTTTGTTTTTGTGTTGTCACCTTGATTAAAAAAAAAAAAAAGTTTTTCTTTCTCTTTCACTAAGTACTGAAATGTTGCTTAGCAGACTTACTCATCATTTAATGCATTTCACAAGCTCATTAAAACTTCTAACAGCACATATAAATTGCACCCTCTGGCCAGTGGAAATGCTCACCCCATCTGGCTTGGTTAGGAGTTTGCCTCATTCAGCAGTTCTGCATTTATCACATGCGAGCTGGGGCTCTAGGAAGGAGGCTGCAGGGCATGGAGACAGGCACACGGGATTAGCTAGGCTCACCTTACTTCCTACCAACCGGTCATTGTGATTAGTTCTGGGCAAAGCGGTGAGAACAGGGGATGGGCTGGACTTGGTTTACTCCTTATCAGTTGGTCGCAGTGATTGGTTCTGGGCAGGGGAACTTAGCATTCAAATATGATCATTCTTGCCCTTGGTGTGTGGGCTCTGAGAGGAGGTTTGCCAATTGGGGAGGGCATGAGCAAGTCTGCTGGTGCCCCCTTTCAGGCTTAGGGGAGAGTGTGCTTAAGAGTTAAGGGGAGGCAGAACTCACTGATGGAATGAGAACCATACGTGAAAACACATTCCTTATTTCTTCAGTTATGTAGTTTTTTCTGAGCTCTAAATCTGTTTAATTTATATTTCTACCACTTACAATCAAGAACCTTGGCCAATATAGTTAGAGATATTTCCTCCATTTTACAAAGAGCTAAACTGAGGCTCAGAGGGATGGAAGACTGGGACTGGAAGTAATGGGTAAAGCATGTCTGCCCATCTCAGAAACTGCTGGAGTCTGTGTTACCCAGTGTGATATCACTTCCCACTTCCTTACTAAATAATATCAGGCTTTATCTTCGAGGCTTAGTGTCAGTTCCAGACAGTCAGTCATCTCCCTTTCCTCCAACCCAGGTTTAGTAGGATACTTGTCTGTTTTCCCATTATTTCCTTGACTTATCTCATAACCATATTTATTTTACATTGTTTTATAAATATAAATAGATCCATGTGCATTGTAGAATTTACAGAGAAGCACAGAGACAATAAATCTACTCCTAATCTTGCCAGTGTCAAAATGGAGTGCTATTGTTTCTCCATGTCTAAGAAACCTAAAGTCACCTGCTCCTTAAAGGACAGATAAAATTGACCAAACCACCATGCCATGACTTGCATAAAGCCCAATGTTCTGAACTTGTGTCCAGACTCTGTCCTATACTAGATCTTGGGCAAGTTATTTAGATATCTAGAGTCATTTTTCTGATCCGTTCCCTGGCGTTAATAATCTTTTAGCTTGATGGGTTTGTGTGAGAATCAAATGAAAAAGAAATCAACAGACCCTTTGAGAACTACAACATGTGATGCCAATAACAGTAATCATGGTTCACAATTTTTCCTTTTCTTTCTAATCACAAAAACCTTTCATGAAAAAGTCCTATGTGGAATCCCACTGTATAAAACAGAGAGAGGCTGCTTTAGAAGCTGCGGAACTACCTCCAGTCCCAAATGGCCTATGATTTGCCTTCAGGTAAACCCCAGGGCACAGGGAACCATTTAAAGATCCTGATCTATTATTAGACAATTTCCAAAGTGCATTCAAGTAAGAAACCCAAGAGAAAAATGGCCGAGAAAACTTTATGGGGCTGGAAATGCAGAAGGTTAGAGTAGAAACAAAGATGAACTTACACATTCTCTCCAGAGGATGCTAAATTAATGAATATTCTGCCCAGCACATGACCTTAGAAAACATCTTAGAAGAAGGTGGAGTTCTCATTTTAGAATTTTCTTGGCCTTGCTGAGAGAAATTAAGTCTTTCTCATGATAGCTTCCTTTCTTTAACTACATGTGTGCATGGGTTCTGGGAGTTATGCAAATGTTCCTGGAGCACTTGCTCTGTGTCAGGCACTTTGCTAAATGTTGGGGATACAGTGGTGGGAAAAAAACTAGCCACAACCCTGTTCTCTGAGGACTTATTTTAGCTGGGAGTTAGACATAAACCATATAATCCTAATAATAAATATGAAATTACAATATTATAGGTGCTGAATAAACTTAGTCTAGGACATCAGAAAGAATATGAGGAGGGTATGACATTTATCTATGAACTAAAGTTTGTAAATATCTCAAGCCAAGGAAAAAGCTTGTGCAAAGGTCCTGTTTCGGATAGGGGATTTCTGGCTTATAAGAATTGACAGGCCAGTTTGTGTCTGGAGTGACACATAAACCTGGGAAGGGAAGCAGGGATCAGGGCAAGCATTTCATATGGGCCACCCCAAGATTTTGCTTTGTATATTAGTAACCCTGGGAAATTAGAGACTAGCACCTGTTCATTAAAAAGGTGATAAAAGATCTCCCCGGGGAAGAGGCTGTGGCTAAGGGGAAAGGTAGACGCATCAGAGAATTATTTCTATAGCAAAATAAAGAAAGCTTGGTGGCCTATATGTTATAGTAGGAGGTATTAGTTTCCTATTGATGCTGTAACAAATTGCCACATATTTTGGCTTAAAATAATAGCAGTCTATTCTCGCTGTCCAGGTGGCTAGAAGTCAGAAAGGGGTCTTACAGGGCTCAACAGCAAAGTGATGACAGGAATGGCTCCTTCTAGAGATTCCAGGGTAGAATCTGTTCCTTGCCTTTTCACATGCCAGCAAGTGGTCACTGTCATGTCTGGGCTGTGGCTGTATCACTCCAAACTCTGGTTCCATCATCACGTCACCTTCTGCCACCCTCTCTCATTGGGGTCCTTGTGATCACATTTCTGGCTCACCCTGATCATTCAGGAAAATCTAATATTTTGAGATTTTAGGTATTCGAGTGTTATATGTCTACACTACTCTTTCAGATCAACCATTACTTATTCTGACCACCTCAGTTTTTTCTGACCACTCCACCCTCATGGTGCGCGTACACACACACACACACACACACACAAAACACCTGTTCTCACTCCTGTATAGCCTTGTTGTTCAAGGTTATGGAAGTATATTTATTCATGTATTATTTTATTTATATTATTCTCCCTACTTCTGTCAGATCCTTGATAGGGGTTCTGGGTCAATTTTCACCCCTCACTGTATTCACAGAATATGTTCAAATAGAGACCCAACTGACTTTTCTGAAAGAAAAGATGATACAATAATGCTGTAGCTGTATGTTGCAGAGATGGAAGCATTTTTAGTTTTTTGAAAGAAGCGAACTATAATTAAAGCGGCACAGGCATTGAACTCAGACACCCAGATTTCTGCATCCAGAATCTTCTGTTTTCCAGTCAGGTGGCTCTGTCCAAATCAGATGAGCTGACTTTTGGAACCTTGCTTTTCAGAGCAATATAATGGGATGATTACTTCTGTGGCAGTGACCCTGTCTACCTGAGACTCATATGCATTTTTTTTCCCACAACACTTCTGCCTTGTCAAGAAGTGACAATCAGACATGAAAACCAAAAGATACATAGGAATTTTTCAAAAGTATTGCTTCGGGAAACCAGAAACCAAAAGGAATTGAGAGAGAGGGGTGGGGGAAGAGGAAAGGAGAGGGAGACACAAATGCAGAAAGCCAGAGAGGGAGGTGAGAAACCGAGGTCCATCCCTCGCTTGTGCTCAGTTCACTTTCTCCTTAGCATGTTGTGGTCTGACCTGGTAACTGCGTCAGTGATGATCTCCTAATTAGAGAAGATGCTTTGGTGGAAGCTCGCACCTGCTGATGTCGATGAAGCCTCAGGATGTCTGAGTGGAGGTGGCACCTGGGAGGATGGGCCCTCCTGCATGGGGCCTCACCTTCTGCGTTCCTGGTGCCATTCCAGCTGGGCACCTGGCAACGGACCATGCACATTGCCCCCTGTGCCCACACCTCTGAGATGACAAGCAGTGACGGGCTGCCTGCTGGAAATCTGGAGGCATTCTGGCTTACTAATGTGTGCCCCTGTAATTAAACCGCCATATTAATTAGCGTTTCTGCATGCGTGCCTTCCTTTTTCATGTTGGAGTTGAAGCTCAAAGTAATTATTTATATGATTTCTCAATTTGTTTTGGTTTCTGTTTTCCCCAAGTGATACTTTTGCAAAATTCATACATAGCACTTGTTTTGCATGTCTGATTGTCAGCTCTTGACAAGGTGGCACTGCTATGGGAGCAGGCTTTTGCGGGCGCGTCTGTATTCTGGGTGGTAGGTAATTTGGAGAACCCACGCTTCCTGACGAATTGCGAGGAAATGTGCGCTCTCCATGCGCCGTGCAGTGATGCTTGCGTTTTACTGCGTGCACGAGTGCGCCTGCATTATTTTGTGGTATATATGGGAGCATTTAAAATTTTTGTTGGACAGTTATTCACCTTCGCTTGGTACCATCACAATGAACCTTCCTTTTGTTTTCTTGGCGTTGGGTTTGTGAGGACACCGGGAAGCTTCTCCATCCCTCTAAGACTCTTTTCAGGCTGATTGCGCAAACAAATGAACATCAGATAGGATTAGTAGGAGAAAAAGGCCAAATTTAATGGCATCCTTATAGAGAACGTATGTGGTGGTAAATTCTAAAGTAAATGAGACATGGTAGATTTTTCTCGTGTTCAAAAATAGGAGAGGTGGGAGTGTCAGGGAGAGAGGGGAGGATCTTCCTATAAGGAGATGACTTCATGTGACAAAAGTTTGCCTGGCTTTAGGATGCATTTCTTATGGAAAGGTGGTTTCTGGAATATCTGATCATCTCTGTTATTTAAAGTAATAGTAAAGTTTCTCTTGAGACCTGCAGGGCCTGGTTAAAATTTACTTCCACCTACCTAGGTGACAGGCATTGGAAGAAGCTTGCTCTGGATATCTTGCAAAAAGTCTGCCTGAATATCTGGGGCACCCAATCTGATAGGTCAGAATAATGGATATACATGCATACAGAGATGGAGGAGACTGAGAGTTTGTGACTGGGTCTGAGGCCTTCCTTTTTGTCAGCTGCTCCCTTTCATGGTTGATGGGAATAATTCCTTCCCTGGGCATCTGTGGAATGTCTGAAGCTCCTGTCACTCAAGATGAGTTGGGCTCTGGTCTGTCTCAGAATCATTGATTACCCACCCCTCCCCAGGATAAAGTCAGAATGATTAATGGGTCACCCAGCACACCCACATTGAAGAGCAGGAAGACGATGGAAGGTTGTACTCCACTGATGGTATTAGAAATAAAAGCTATGCTCAGTGGGGTGTTTGGGAGATAAAGGACAAGGGACTTGAGAGGGAGCAGTGGGGAGCTTTGACGGCAGGATAAATTATGTGTGGGACAGGGTAGACAGAGTCCCTCTCCCACTACAATCCCCCAGCAGCTCTGGCACATAGCCTTTCCCCAGTCCATTTTATAGATGAGAAAGTAGAGGCTTAGGGAGGACTGGGTGCCTCTCTAGGACTGTGCACTAGCAGGTATCGCAGGCAGGAATGACACCCAGTCTGCCTGATCCCCGACCTGTGCGTGCTCCACTCTCCATGCAGCTACACCCAAGGTTAATTAGCAGGTGCTTTCGAGAACAAGAAAGAATTTACCTGCAGCTCACAGTTTGCTGACCGTCCCTCTGTACCAAGCATTCTTTTGGGGGATGCCCAGTGCCCAGTGCAGCATGGGGAGCACCTGGCCTTAGAGTCAGAGCGAAGCAGTCAGAAAGCTTGAGATTAATGGCCAAGTGGCTGCTATGGCCCAGCTCCAGCTATGTGCTAGGCTTCTTCAAAACAGTCTATATTTGTGATCTCACTTGATCTTCACAGCTGCTGCCTTGGAGAGATACCAGGGTTTATCCCCATTTTATAGATGAAGAAACTGAGGAACAAAGGATGCAAGTTACTGTTGTCATCTTGGACTAGGGCCGCTGTAGGTTCTCGGGGTGGGCATCATGAGTCTCCAGGGGCTGGTTCATCAGGGAGCCAGGTGGATGGAGCTGTCATGTCCACTCTGAGCTTTCCTGAGGGCCAGGAGAGTCAGGGCCTGGTGTTCCAGGTGGCCCTGAGGCTCCCTGTGGGAGGCTGAATGGGTAAAGGCCTCCTTCCCAGCAGAACCTAGCATGTTCTGCAGGAGCAGTGCAGCCTGGAGCAAGAAGAAAGGAAGCACTGAGCTGGAGCCCAGCGGCAGGAAGATCTGCAGAAAAGAAAGGAAAGAAATGGGCTTTGGAAGCAGGCCACTCCTTTTCCGATCATTGAATTCACTGTGCGATTGAGTAAGACACTTACCCTCTCTGAGCCTGCTTCCCCCTTCAATAAAATATGGGTAACAGGACTTGCCTGGCAGAGTAGTGATGAAGATGACAGAAGATTGCAAGAGCCCCAGCCATTGCTTGATGAGCACCACATAAACATGCAGAAAGCATGACAAGGAGAGAAAGAATCCAAGGGCGGAAATCATGACCTAGTTCCAGGAGGTGGAATTAGGCCTCAGAACATGGGTAGGACTGATCTGACTTTTATGGGAACAATGGCCAGAGGTAAGTGCAGGCTGGGGCTGTTGGAACCTCTGGGGCCAGACAGAACCTTCCAGGACCTGCTCTGAGGCTCCAAGAGAGCTTGGGGGCACGAGAGTCAGCGTGCCCCGGGAGGGCTATTCCACAGCCAGTGAGGGGGTTAGAGGTATCAGCTGACAACCTACCACGAGCCAGACTCCATAGATACACATATTATTCCCCACCCATGCACGCACAAGAGACTTGCTTCCAGAGAGACAGAAGAACATCGCCCAGGTCGTGCTTAGACCAGGTGGCAAAGTAGGCTGGGGCTGCCAGCCCTTCATTGCATGACCCACTTCACCTTGCAGCCGGAACTGTGTGCAGACGAGCCCTCTGAGTCGATCTCCATGGCTGGCGCCACGGCCCTGCTCCAGAGAAGGGGGCTTTGCCTGCCTCATGGCGCTGAGCTCCTCGATGAAGATGTCCGCGTCGCTTACAGAGGCAGCCCTTTCTGACACCTCCGGCACGAACATTTCAAATTCTAATCGTGGGAATAATTTGGAAGAAGGAGATGAAGGTTATCATTTATTCAGGGGGCTTTATCAACAGAGGCCCTCTCTGGCTTTAATAAATGGAATGTGTTGCACAAAACGGGAATCACTGAGGCATAAGATACTGTTTCTGCCCACGAAGGGCTTTGAATAATTTACATCCCGGAAAGATATTTTATGACAGCGCTTATAATCTTCTTATTGGGTTAGAATCAACATTTACAGCAGGCGTCTTTGAACTGATGCAGCTGATAAGCTTATTTCTTTATTATGTGTCACGAATCAAGCCTGCCCAGGAAAGGGAGGTGTCGTGAAATTGATTCCTCTTTGGAACTCAATATTTTATTCTCCAAAAACAGCCAATAAATAATAAAGGTCAGCTATTAATATTTCATTTTAATTAATATATTAGGAGAGGGAACTCTTTTAATTTCAAGGGGCATGGGAAGGCAGCCTTGGGGTTCTGGGAAGGTGATTTATCTGAAGGCTCCATCTCCAATTAAGTTGCCCATGGATAGAGGGGCCTGCTCTTGTCAGTCTGGGCTTCCCTGGGGATCTGTGAGCTGAGGGGGCTATAGCTCTTTAAGGGGTGCCTGTTACAGGGAGTTCAGGTGAGCAGCCCCGGGTACCAGGTCCCAGGCAAAAGGTGATAAGAAGACATTTTGCTCCCTTAAGTCCTGTAGTGTTTGGGGCCTACAGAGGGGAAGGCCTGGAGGGAATTGGATGATGGTCCCTAACAGTCCGAAGGGTTCTCTGTTTGTCTGGACATCTAATGCTCAAGGGTGATTGTGGTCAGTACAATCAGAAGTCAGCATCAGCAGGCAAGAGAGGCCCTGAGCTTTAGGGTTGCAAGCCGTGCTCACACGTCAACTCCATTTCCCTGGAATGACAAATCCAGTGCTGGGAGGCCCTGTTAGCTCCTCTGCTGATGGGACACTGAGCATTTGTCTCACCAGGCTGTCCCAGCAGTTAAGTGGGGTCGTTCATATAAACGGTGCCATGTTGCTCTAAGTAGGGGTTACTCTGCTCTTCTAAACCGAGAGGCCTCATGCTCATGGGAGGAACAGCTCCCCTGGGGAGCACAAGCATGGATTTTAGGAATTGGAAGCTAAAACATCTCCTGGATGGTATGGATTTTTCATGTGGTTAAACCAACAGGCAAACGAGGGCCTCCAAGGACAATGATCCCAAAGTTCAGGCCTATCTCCCTGGAGCAAGTCAATAAAAACAAGACCACCGAGGACTGAGACCTCAAAGGCTGCTTGGTTCGCCCTCCAGGTGAGGAGGTCCTCTCTTCAGAGATGGGGGCTGTGGGAGAAGATGCTGTGATTATTGTCTGGAACTTCAGGATTGGGGAACTGAGGTGACAGGAGAATCAAATTGCCATCACCTGGCAGTGATTCAGTAGTTGATGGGACTTTATACACCCTTGTGTGTTGGGGTCGTGAACTTTTCCCCTGACGATAGTGGCGGTCTCTTGTCATTTATCTGGAGTGGCTGATCTTTCTGGAGCATTCATCCTCTGACTCTGGTTTCCTCTGGGTTCTGACCAGTGGTGAGTATGTACAGAGGAAGGTGGTGGCAGGGGGAGCATGAGCTCTCTTCCTGTGGGTGCTGGAGAACTGGCTGCCAACTGCTGACAGAAAGTCACAGAGCCCTTACCACACAGTTCTCTGTCAGTTATGACTCTAGAGTCTCCAGATGATCTCCCTCTCCCCTTTTGGGGTCTGCGGTAGTGGTGACTCCCCACTGTCACAGCCCTGGGGGTCCTGCCTCGAACTCTCTCCGGTGACTTTCCCAACACCCTGTGAATGCCTCAGAAATAACCCATCTGCGTGAGCCGTTGTGTTTTTTTCTGCTGGGGCCCTGACTGATGCAGATGGTAGCTTCCCAGGCCTTGCGGGTGATGGGCAGCAGTTGGAGAGGTGGGCAGGGGTCAGAAGGGAGAGTGCAGTGTCACGGACAGATGAGTGCTGAGTCCCACACGGCTGTGGGTGCCTGGGCAAGTCGTTCAGCCTCCCAGTCTCTAACCTCAGCTATAAATGGGAAGAATGAGAATATCTGCACAATAGGATGAAATGAGATTCATGATGCATGAGGCTAAACAAAGATGTGGTATGTGGTAGGCACTCAGTGAGGCTCCTAGTTCCCTTCTCCTGAAATATAATAGGTATTCAAGTAATGGGGTGGGAGAGAGAATGTGTGTGTGTGTGTGTGTGTGTGTGTGTGTGTGTGTGTGTGTGTGAGAGAGAGAGAGAGAGAGAGAGAGAGAGAGAGAGAGAGAGAGAGAGAGAGAGAGAAGTGAGGGTTGTGCTAGAGGAGGCAGATCTGCTTGCAGATGTCCTCGAATTGTGCCGAGGTCTATTCGAGATGCTTTCAGAAGCACAGCTGTTCTGGTGTTGGGGAAATGAGACCGGGAGGCCTCCAGTATCAAGCTCAGCCTTGAGCAAAGGCGGGGCTTGGAAGAGCTTGGTAAAGACTGACCTGTGGGAGGAAATTGTCTGGACAAGAGGTGGGAAGACCAGGGAGAAGGAGGGTCTGGCTGGTGGAAGGTGCAGGAAAGGAACAGGCACTGCTGCTCTGTGCCCCTGTGTGGTGATCTGGAGCCCTGAATCTCTATCCCCTTGAACCTCCCTTGTGAAGTCATTTTGTTGTCAAGCTTGAAGCTCCTCCTGCTCCTGTCTGAGGCGTAGACCCTCCTGAATGGCTCTCTAACTCGGAAGCACATTGGAATCTTGAGGAGCACACATATAGATTTACATGAGGAATTTGAAAACAGGAACATAAATTCAGGACTTGATGCTACAGAACACACACAATTCCACTGTCCCAAAAAGGTGGACTTGTAGGCCTTTTGCTTATTCAGCAGGTGTTAGCTTTTCACCTGTCAGTGCTGGTCGGTGAGCTGGACAGCAGGGCTGGGGAGCAGGGGTGGAAACAGACCTCCAGCTTCCATGGCTGTCCTGAAGCGTTTGCTTCACGTAATTAAGGAGAGTGGATTGCGGAGAGCTCTTTCCCCACTTCCAAACAAAAACATTATGTTAGTCGCACTGCCTCTGAAGCCCTTCAACAGCCTTTGGGAGCGTTGGCTCCCTAATGAGCACTGTTGCAGGAAATCCCTGACCCCCTGGCTGGTGTTGATTCTCTGAGATGACGGGTAACACTTCTTCTTCCCTGGAGACATCTCAAATTGGAGTTTGGGCAAAGGCAGACATGCGCAGAGGACATGGATCATGGACATAATGGGCCGACTGCCCACCCAAAACACCAAAATAAGACAAATGCCAGTCTGGTCACTGCCTCACCCTTTTGTTTATTGAGTACCTATTCTCGGTGAGGTCCTGCTATGCCCTGGGAATTTAAAAATGGATAGAAATGGCTTCGAGAAGCTCCAGTCAACATGGGGAGAGCACAGCGGAGTTCTGTGTGAAACTTCCCCTGCGAGGAAGAGGGGGATATCAGGTGCCATGGGGACCAGAGGCCATGAGTCCCTGAGAGCTTAGGCAATGTATCTCCACCCCTAGCTGTGTTCTCAGAGAGTTCTCCGGGCTAAGAAAATTCACTAGGCTTTTGTGAAATGGATGAGTAATTTAATGAATGAACAAAGAGGTGTTGGGGAAGGCTTGCAAAGGCTTGATGTGTGAAGTGAGTCTAAGTTCACATAAAATTTCTTGGGGCTGCGAAGGTGATCATTCCAGAGAGAGGGGCCAGCAGAAGGGTGGAGGTGACACATTTCAGACAGTTGGCACCACCCTTCAGTTTTGCTGCCTTCGGGGCATATTTCGGGCAGATCTGGAGCCCATGTAGAGCTGTACTTCTAGGTGCTGATGACTGTCTACACTTGTGATGCTGTTTGATCTGCTAACCCCCTGGAATTCTTACCAGAGTAGCACTTACGGTGCAAAGCGGCGTTCAGAACTATGACACACTGGTGTGGGGAGAATTGGGTTGACGAGTCAGCTGCAGCATATATAGGTCACTCACTTGTCTCTCTTTAGTAACTCAGAGAAAGGGGCTCAGAGGCAACCAGCCGGCGATGGCTGGGGTTCTGTCATTCACTCATGGGGTCACACGTGACAGCTCACATCTCTTAACGTCAACTTTCTTGTCCCCAAAGGGGCAGGCAAAGGAGTCACCCAATTTACTGGGAGAATTCTCTCCAACACGGTTTCCATGAAGTGCCCCGAAATCCTGGAGGGTGATCTCAGACCTCGGGGAGTCTGAGGGTGTCACCCAAAGCATAAAATGGTTTTGATCTCTGTTGTCCTGTCTTAAAAATCACTTAATTTTGTCTTCCATAGGATGGCATTTGCTTTATTTTTGCATGTTTTCAGTGACTAAAGTTGAGTGAGGCCGAGACAAAGCTGAGGAGCATGAAGCACTTACCTTGGGCCCCAAGTTCAAGGAGAAATGAAAAACCTCAGTAATCAAGATAAACATTTTTATGAAATATTAAAAACACAAAACCCAAATTGGCAAGCTGGCCACCCTTTTTGTAAACAAAGTTTTCATGGAAACAGTTGCAGGATTGGGGGCAGCTAGTGAAGCAAAGCCCTGAAATGCAGGACTGGATCTTAATTTTATTTAAAATGGTGATGTCTTGATCCTCATGCATCTTTCGGCATTGTTTTTGATGTGGAAAATACTGCATTATAACGAGCCCATTTCCTTTGCACCTGGGTGTCTGGGCCCCATCGGTGAAGATTCTGAACCGGGCCAGGAGCACAGGACTCCCTGACAGAAGTGGGCTTGGCTGGTCTCCATCCTCTTATAAACTCAACCTGTGACTTGAGGGAAATCCCTTAAGTAATCCTGTTTTCCACTTCCGCATCAGCACGAGGGGACGGGGACAGAAGGTCTTTATTATTAAGGCTCAGAGTTCTGTGGATCTCTGCAGGCAGCAGCTCCCTGTGGACGAGGAGGGATGGAGACTGGCAGCACATCCCCACATCAGAGCTGCCTGTGAGTCAGAGACTGAGAAAAGGTCAGTGTGAAAAATCGTTGGTGTTTAAAGCAGGAGTACTGAAGCGATGTTCCCCGGGTGTGCGGGAGGGAGGAAATGTTTATTGGTTTCTAAAAATTCTCCAGTGAACATATGACTTGTGCTAGGTGTTGAGAGAAGTATGGAGGGGATTCGGGAGAGCCTGCTGGTGGTCTGGGTCATGGGCATGGACTGAGGTACAATGTGAGGTGGAGGACCGGGGGATAACACAGGTCAATGACAGGCACAAAGTCAGCTCCGAGATATACTGCAAGGTTGATCCAGGGAGATTTCTTGGGCAAGATGGGCTTTGAAGGATGTGTTTCCAGTGATGGGGAACTATGAATCCAAAAAGGATAAGTTATCAGTCAGGGTCCTAGAAGGAGACAGAAGGTGCTCTCCAAGGAGGAATTGTGGCGACATCTACAGCGGACTATTTAGAACAGCTCGGGAAGGTTGAGGGGGGAGCAACTTGGGGCTACGACACTGTCATGAACACCCCAGAGCTGAATGAGAGTGGAGAGGGCTCTCCAGGACCTGGAGGGAGCTGTCACTGTGGCCAAAGGCTAGGATGGGCTCCTGCAGCTGGGGGGTGAGCCCGAGGCGCCACCCCTGCTTCCACCTCCGATCACGTGGGATGAACCTCCATGCTGCATTTCATACGCCTCACGCCAGGGCCCGGGGCGGGGTGGAGAGCAGGTCTGGAGGGCACAGGGTGTCTCACCGAGTCGCCCAGCGCCGCGCTGAGTGCAGCTGTGTGTGCGCGTGCATGCGGTTGAAGGAGGAGGCAGGCTGACCAGCTGTTTACGGCGCATCGGAATACACGCTCCTATCTTCTCACAGCACCTGGAGAGGGTCCCTTCTTACCTTTGCTTTCAGGAGACGACCCCAGGCCGGCAGTGACAGCTGCGCTCCCCAGTCTACCGTCTTGGAAGGAGCCAGGCGGGGGTGGGGTGGGGTGGGGTGGGGGGAGCAGCTTCACAAATAAAGTGCGAGCGTGAACAGGGCGCCTGCCAGGGGCTCCGGGATCCCCTGGCCCCTGAGGTTGCCCCGACCATGGCGGTGCTCGGGGGGAAGGGCCCTGCTGGGGGCTGAGGCAGCTAGGCCGGCCTTCAGACCTGTGCACCTCTGCTCCGGCCTTCAACCGCCTCTTCGGCCTCTGCTGCTGCTTGTAACCTCTGCCGTTGAGCCCTGGTTAGGTTTCAGGCTCTGCGTTAAGTTCTGCAAGTCAGTCGATGCATTTAATCTTGGCGACAACATGGTGCGGGGGTTGTCACTGCCATGTTACTCCCAGGGACACGGCCCTGTGGGAAGACACTGGCCAGAACAGGGAAGCACAGTCCTGGCGGGAGCAGAGCGGCTGCAAGATGCTGGACGCGTTCGGTGTGCGTGCTGTGTGGCCTCGGTTCCCACCTGTTAGAAAACCCTCACTGGGCTGTTTGGAGGGTGACGGAGAGGGTCGGAGGGAAGCCTCTGGCCTGCTGGGTGGCACATAGTGACCTGAACGAATATCAGCTGCTCTTTTCTCATCACCTGGATTGCCCTTATCACCACGTCTTTTTTGTCATTTTCTCGCTCGTTCCCTCCTCTGGTATTTTCGCTTTCTCCTTTCTCCGCTCATGGCTTCCACCATTGGCTGGCGGATTCCCCCAATGTTTGGGAAGACTCCTGGGTCTGTTAGGTGTCCTGACACTTACATTCTTTCTGACTGGCCTCCCGGTGGGCTCTGAACGAGATGAATGATTCTGTGCACTTTTATTTATGCCTCCTGCCGCCTTTCCCTCCTTCTTCCATACGCGCAGTGCAAGAGCCTGGGAAAACAACCACACGCTATCATGTATTTTTACAGATCACTGTGCAATGTTTACAGATCACCCTGGTGGGCTGTGGGTGCTTTTCTGTGCAAACTGCAGCTCTGCTGCACAGTGCGACTGGGTCACTCAGCTCAGGAAAGGGGAGTCGGGACTAGCAGGGATCTGACAACTGAAACCCACTTCCTCCTCTCACCAGGGAGTAAGTTACTGTCCTTTCTTCCTGCTGGCCCTGCTTTCCCTTTTGATTTTACAGGGGCTGGGGGGCAACCTTCTCCTCTTTGTCACTGTTGTGAGTTCTTGGGCTGCCTCTTTGGCTTGAGGGCCCAGCAGGTAGGACTTCATCCCTTCCTGGAGGCTGGTTTTTGAAAAATTCCATACAGGCTGCTTGAGCCTGAGACTGGGGCTGTGCGGAGAAGGACACTGCGAATGAAGTAACAGGACCCCCCTCACCCCAGGGATGAAGGAAGAGCCCAGGGTGCCCAGGAGTCAATGGTGGGGGCTGCCCAGGAAGTGCTAACTGGTTCCAGGTGGAGCTGTGTCAGGCTGCCCTCCTTGAGCCAGACGGGGGTGGCATGAGGTTGGAAGAACAGGGGCGCACTGCAGCCCCCGTTGACAGCTCTCATCCCTGTGGCAGAGATGCTTTGTTCACTCGTGCAGGTACAGATGTAGCAGTTTTAAGGACAGGAGATCAGTGGTATCAGCCCTGGAGCTGTTAGGGTGTCTGCTGTCCTGAGCTGAGACTCTAGCTCAGGGGCTGAGTGGCAGGAAGGGATCTTACTCCAGCTCCTGCTGGGGCCGCTGGGAAGGTCTCTGGTCTCCGTTACTACCTGGGGAAGGTGTGGGGGGATCGTACCCCAGCTCACTGGACTCACCTCACCTGCAGGGCCTGCAAACACATCTGCGTGCGTGTGCGTGTGTGTATGCACACCCCATATTTATTTTTCAGTTGGTCTTGAAGGGGTTCTAAATATTTGCATTTCTGGCAAGTACTCAGGGTGGGGCTATGCTTCTGGGGAAGCTCTTTGAAAACAACTACTGTGGCTCCCCATGCCCATCTGCATGTGAGACTCACCTGAGAAAGCTCTAGAACACACTGAGGGGAGCCTCCTCCCCACCAACGGAAGTGGGGCACCCAGCATCAGTATGTTTGGGCTTCCCCACTGATCCTGCTGTATCAAGCCACAGATACCCCAGCACCGTCCCTATTCATCAAATGAGCTTCTGCTTGTGATTTCAATGACAGAATTGAATATTAGTTGGGGGTGGTGGTGGCAGCAGCAAAAAAAATAAATAATAAGGCTACAAAAGAGTAAATCTAAAAATAGATATAATTCTCTCAATTCTTTTGTCTGATTCACTGAGTCAGTCAACAGCTATCTCTCTGGGCCAGGGATTGGGCTGGACAGTGGAGACTGAAAACCGGATCAGCTCTGCGGTAAGCGGCCGCACTAGATGCCCACTGTGGTAAGCCAGGGGAAGGCGAGGCGCTCGGGTCAGTTAAATGTCCACTCTGCATGTGGGGATTACCTTGTAGCATGAGTTCATCCTTTTGGAAGTAACCCTTCTGCTGTTTGTATGGGACACAGGGTCTCTTTTGGTCTGGCTAAGCAGAGGTGTGGAATGGGTTTGCAGGCAGGGAGTTTTTACCCTGAGAAAGCTGATCAAGTAAATAATGATCCTTCAAGGTAGGGGCCCCATCCTCTCCTCCTGTACAAAGATGAGTCTTGTGTGTCAGTGATGCCTCCTAGTCCCTCTCCTAAGTGCTTTGCTAAGGCCTTCCAGAAGGGAGAAGAGTTGGCGTTTGCATACTTGGAATCCAGCAGGTTAGATTAATGCCTTTCCTTTCCCTAGAGGATGTAATATACTGATTTTTGACAACATGAGACCAAAAAACCATTTTATCTATCTCTCCACTTACCTACCATATGTTATCCTTCCTACCTTCCTTCCATCCATCTAATCTGTCTTCCATCTACCATCTATTGCTATCTCTCGTTCTCATTCTAGTCAATTTTTTTAACTTTTCACATGGCTCAAATGAGATACCTAATATGCATATACTTTGGAAACTTCAAGTCTTGGGTCTTTAATATTCATTATTCTTATCATTACTGCACAAGAGAAGATGGTTCTGCGAATACAGTCTCAGCAGGGCAACTCTGACACACTCAAGCGCATGGTCGGTGTAAGCCAGGGCAGTACAGGTAGAGGACTGCTTCAGAGGGCTGCCACAGCGTCGGATTGTAGGTAAACATCTGCAGTCTTCCTGGCGTGGGACAGACTCAGTCTAGGTCAATAACCATTTCTTCCCACCACCAACAGATTGATTGATGTTCCTGGCTATCTCTGAGAAGTCAGTCATGTTGATGAAAAGCCTACTTTCTTGAAGAAAAACCGGGGCGAAAGGAAAAGGGATGAACCAGTGTCAGATGAGGTGATGTGAGCCTGGGGGAAGCAGGAAAGGCTACATCAAGGTGTATATGTGTATGTATGGCCTTAGGCTCTCTCACTGCTCTCAGATTCAGGAAGGACCCAACCGTCTGTCACTCGGCATATGGTTCCTGTAGATCAGTCACTTGCAACAAACATGTTGGTTTTCAGTTTCCTTGGGTGCAGATTTCTCCACCCACACAGTGCTGTGAATATAGACTAATTACAAGTAAACTAAAATTTTGTGATTATGTGGTGACTGATTCACAGCATTCTTCTCTATCCCTTCCTCTGCCTGTGGCTGGGAAATAAAAGAACCGGTGGCCTTTATCTATTAGACTCAGCTCTGGGGTCCCTTTGCCCACCGCGGGGAGGGCTGAGGTTCCTGCTAGTGGGTGAAACCCTACAGAGGTCCCATCAGCTCCCTCCTCGAAGCAGAAGAGCTTTGAGCTTAGTGAAGGGGAAGACAGCCTCCCTCCTTCCACTGATGTTTTTCCCTTATGATTAAAAGCAATTATGACAAATAGCATTATTTGAAGTATTTAGGGGTGTGTGTGTGTGTGTGTGTATTTAAAAATGAAGACTCAAGCTTTAGAAGACTGGTCTTTAAGTCCTTCTTCTGTCATTGTTCTATGTGACCTAAGGTGATTTCCTTTTACTCGCTGGGGCTCAAAGGACTGGACTGAGTGAATTGACTTTCACAGACATGTATATATTTACTTAAATTCCATGGTTTGCTCCTGTTGGAAGCATAGATGGAAAGAGAGGGAACCCAAGAGTTTATTTCATCATGTCATTTGTTCTACAGATGGGAATTCAGATGTTTAGAGAAAGGGGGAAGAACTTTGCTTTAGCATCAGATATCCAAAGTCCTGGGCTCAAATCCTGGTTCTGCTTCTTCATCATCCAGGTAGTGTATTGCTTTGGTTTTGCTTTCCTCTCTAAATATTAGTTTTCTTATCTATAAAATGGGAGAGGTGGCAATGCCCACCAAATAGTGTTACCCTGGCGATTAAGTGACCCCAATTTTTCTAGAAACCCAGTCTGTAAATGAGGGCTGGACAGAGTATGCCCCCATCCAGTTATTCACCTTCGTTCCTCAGTTTTCAGCATAACGCTTGACACGTAATGACCACTTACTAATTACTGCGTGAAAAGCCAGTAGCTGATAGGAGAAAGCAGCTCTCCCAGGCCTGGTGCGTTACACACTCGCTAAGTGCGGCCTTCCCAGGGTTGTGACCGGTGGGACTAAGATTATAGTCCGTCTGCTGAAATGCGCATGCCCGCCAGGAGCTCTCATTTTCAAAGTCAGGCTCTGTCCTTTCAGTGCCAAAGGGAAGGTGGGCGTCTCTGTGCGGCTCTCTGTGCTTTTAAGTTAATTTCTTTAGGTGGAGTTTTTTTAGCTTTTGTATTTTTTTAAACTACAAATACTCCAAAAATATGTCTCCCTTGGTTTCGTTTTCTGCCAGCCTGAGTTCAGCATTCTTGGGTGGGAAGGCCGGGGAAGCAGCAGGTTGTTGGAAGCTCACTGGTTCTGACGCTCCCACCTCCTGGTCCTGGTGGCATTGACCTTGAGCCCAGATGATGACCAGATGGGTTTCAGGTGGGTTCAATGCCCTCATCTCCTCTTGCCAGTAACCCCCTATTTTCAAGCTTGTGGCTGTGAACTCAGGGAGAGGCCAGGTTAAGAGGGGTCTCAGGGGCTGGCTTGGGATTTAGCCAGGCCCAGGAGGGATTCTGAGATGCACCTTCTTCACTCATGCTTTCCTCACTGACGGCACCACTTGTGGCTGGATTATCTCTCCAGTTCCCTTTATTGTACCATAAGGACAGTGAACTTGGGCCCCACCTGAAACAGAATTGCAGCAATCACGTCCAGGCTCTGCCCATCGCTTGCATAGCCTTATAACTTTCTGACAGCCTTGCTGATTAGTTCTGTGCTCATCTCAGAGATGATGAACCTGACCCCGGAGGGCTCAAGTCCTTCAACAGGATTCATGGCTGCTGTGCCACAAAGCCAGGACATGGGGGATCTCTATATTAGACATCTTCTGGGACCCCATGTTGGCTGTCTCCTCTTACCTGCAGCATTTCACCTACAGCATTCTTGCAAGGATCAAGGGACCTACCTGTGCCCTGCAACCTTGGGGATGACCTTCTGCTCACCCATGAAATGATGCTGTTCCCAGTCCTCGCCCTTTTAGAAAATGAGCAGCCCATCGGCTCGAGCATCAGGGTCCCGTCTGCATGTCCATCTTCATCTCCATGCCCTCCCTCCACACATCATCTCTTCTCATGGTGCTGGACGCCCCCTTTCCTCACGAATCCGGAACTCCTTCTGCTGTTACAGCCACCACTGCTCTCTGGGCAGTGTGTCACTATTCTCTAATAGACTCTCATTTTAGTTTATGTTTCCAGCCAGTCTTTGTTTTCCTCGATTCTAGAAGTCTTCTGCTGTCACCTGTGTCAGCTCTACCTGGAGTTTGTGTGGGCTTGCTAATAGCGCAGGTTGCTGGACTCCCCACCTAGGGTCTTAGAATCACTATATCGGAGGAGAGTTTGTATTTCTAGCAAGTTCCTAGGTGATGCTGATGCTGCTGGTCTGGGGTTTCTAAAAAGCACTGTTTCAATCTTTCACTCAACATGTGTTTACTAAGACCTTCCTAGGACCTTGCTATAAATGAGCATGTATATGTTTGCCCACTGATGTTTCAGAAACCCTTTCCTAGGGGGTTGGCCTGCTGCCTTTGCAATCCCCAAGTCTAGAAACTGTTCTCAGACCCCACTGCACTTGAGAAATACTGGGGAGCTTTTAAAAAAGAACTTGCATGCCTGGCTCCACCCCAGAGCGACTGAGTTGGAGGCCTTGCCATGGGATTTGAGAACCACTGTTTCAGGGAGGCAGTTTTAGAAATGGAAATCCTCTGCTTGAATTAGTTGGATATTTGGAACACCATCTGGGGAAAGTGGTCGAACACAACTAGAAGGAAGGATGTTGAATGTCACAGTGCTGGGTTTCGTTCCTTTTCAGCTTTGTGGCTTTAGGCAAGTGTCTCAGCCTCTCTATCGCAGTTTCCCCTGGGGCCGAATGCCATGGTGGATCTGGAAGACTACTGAGGACCTTTCTTTCTCCAAGGTTAATGATTCTAAGAAGATCAGAGACACAGGATGGCCCTCTGCCTCATTACAGATATTAATGAGCTCAAGGACTGGCATATTTCTGCAAATAGCAAAGGAGAAGTAAAAAATACAACTAACTTATTTATTTGGAAACCCTGAAACAAGATGAGAACTAGGTTCCAGACTTCATGAATTCCATACTCTCTGTTTTGCCTTATAGGAAACAATAGGGTTTTTTTGCCAGTGAGGTTTTTGTTTAGAACAATGGTTCTTAAGTTGTAGTGTCTGGACCAGGAATTTTGGCAACCCCTGGGAACTTTCTAGAAATGCAGATTCTTGGACCCCACCCCAGACCTACTGAATCAGAATCTCTGGGGTGGGGCTAGCCTCTGGGGTTTAACAAGCCCCCTAGTTGACTGATGCACATGCTTCATCTTGAGAAACACAGTAGAGAAATGCTTCTGTTACTTGTGTTTCCTTCCTGGCCCCAATTTCAATCCTGTAGGGCATCTTGTCTTCCAGTTGTCTTGAAAAGAGATGGAAGAGAGTCTGACAGCATGTGTTTGTTGTACCCATTGATGATTTTGCCTTGCTCCAATCCTGTGCATTCTCTTCTAGTTGCTTTTGGTTTTGGATGTTCTTTGGTGAATATAGATAAGAGGGAGAGACATCCTTTACCACATGTGATGACTGAGATGGTTCTAGTATCTCTAAAAGTGTTTGTGTTCAAGTTCACGCTTGTGATTGTCCTACTGCCAGAACTAAAGCAATTTAGTCAGATTACCCTTGAGAAAAGTTAGTAGATATGGGTTGTCCTGTATAAAGAAAAGTCCAGAACCTTCCACAGAAATGTAAGTCGGCAGCTGGACCCTGCTTCTGGCTGAGAAAGGGGTGGGCTTGAAAGGCTTTGGAGGAGAATGGCCACATTGTGTCCAAGCAGTTAAAAGGGAAGATCTCCTTTGCTTTCATCACGAGGGAGCTGTCTGTAAGGATTCCAGGTCTGCTTTCATGAATGTGAGACTCTAAGAAGTGTGGCAATTGTAGGCTGTGGGGGACAATGTCACCTTGATCCACCAATTTACCGCTGCCAGCAGTCAAAAGAGCTAAACATCTTCACACGCTTCTCGATCCACTTTCATTTGATCACCCAAAGAGGTACCTGGGACAATAGTTGCGGGATGAGACATTGATGTGACATATATTTGCTTCAACTAAAAAAGAGCAGGTGCTTTTGAAGAGCCTGAAATGGGAGAGGATTCTGATTCCCCTGCAGCTCTCTGGCACCCTCAGGAAATAAAAAAAGTAGGGCTTTGCATCAGTCTGACTCTTGCTTGACCCAAGTCTTCTTTAATGACAGTCAGCTTTGCAGCTCCCAGCCGACTGTTGTCTCTTGAACCAAAGCCGGACTAGCTTGTTTGTGATCAGGCAGACTCTACAAGTCTCCACTGTTGCCTCCTGCCTCAGTGCCTCCTGACTTGGAAAGGTTCCTTTGACTTTTATCTCAAAATAATCGCACAAAGCCCCAACATTGGATAATGGCATTTTGCTGCCTGCTCCCTTTAATTGATGTCTGGTTGGTTTCTCCTTCCCCCATCCCTCCTCCAATTTAGCTCTAGAAACAGCTGTCTTTTTTATCCACCAATAGAGTCTCGAAAGGGTAACAAACCTGTTAGATAAAATATCAAAGTTATGAATTCTGATTTAATAAATGTGCATTCGAGAGATGATTCATGGCATGTATGATAACTTTCAATTGCTTTCTCAAACAGTTCATGCTTCATTTCATTAAGAGCTTCAGTCAATGCCAACTGATTAATTATCACTGCACTAGTCGTCTTTCGTTTAGTAAACACGTGTACAGGACTGTCTGGGGACTTGGCCGTAAAGAGATTTCTTTTAAAAGTAAATCATAAGGTTTTAAAATAGAGACTTTCACAAATGTTTCTAGAGCGCCACTGAAACAATATTGGACATCATTTGTTTCATTGCTTACAAAAATGCCTGTTGGGTACCTATATGTGCTCTCGGAGAAGCCACAGTGCCTGTCCTCAGTGAGCTTAAGGTCTAGTGACTACAAATCCTTTTATGTCAATGCTTCCAGTCTTAGTCATTTCAAGTCCTGAATATTCAGGGTTTACGACTCAGTGTCTCAATGGGATCACAAAGTGTGACATTGACTAAGATACAATAATGTCTAGGACTTAATTTTTCCTCTTTCAAATGACCTCGTTGGCTTCTGTCGCCTTTCTAGTTCCTGGCAGCATTGACACTCTCTCATTCTTTCTCATTCTCCAGGTATTTTTGTTTGCCTCAATTTCAACAAGAGATCATGGAGTAAACACACTGAGACTTAGTCAAGACAGACACACTATTAAGTAGACTTTTTCATTTCAGAAGACTTATTGATCTTTTCCATGTACTTTGACTGTTCATGTTGCTGCTGCCATTGCAAGAGTCAAAGGGAAGATCTCATTCTGGAAGAAATCAAGCAATTTAGGAGGTGAAAATAGTTGGTTCTTTCATTTTCTGTGTAGTCTGAAGGTGTTCAAAAATTGTTTTTACAAATAATGCAATTTTTTTTTAAGAAAAATAAGATAAGGAAACAATGCTCATGTGTGTGGCTGGTCCTGGAAAAATGACCACTCACACAACTTGACTTTCTCAAAGTGATCTGGTTCCACGAGTCATCAAACTGGTATGCCAGGTAGGCTGACCTTACGTACCATTTTAAACAGGACAGTACCATTTTCTTTTCAGATTTCTTGACTGTCCTATCATTTTAACATAAAAGTCAATTTTGTCACATTTTTAATAAACCAGGATCATCTTTAACATGGGTCAAAGGGGACAGTTGAGTTGCCCTGGGTCTAGTCTGTTGTGGGGGATCCAAAGCAGATGCCCCTTTTGTCCCACATTAAAGATGACCCTTTTCAGAGCTGACTGCAGTGGGCCACAGCTACTACTGCTGTTCCCACCCCACATGCCTGTTTCTTCAAAGAGAGCAGAAAACCACATTGTGGTCAAACTGCAGGTAAGTACTGTGGGGATTATTTCTGGCACCCTGGGGATTATTGGGCATTTCTGGCACTGAAATGATTAAAATGACATGTATTTTAGGCAGGATATTTAGAGAAGAGCTTATATGGAAACCAAATTTGGTTTTCACCTAAGGTACCAAAATTCCTTGCACTATCCCTGGCCATCTGTGTGAAGTCCCTCTGAAACACACACGTTACTGTGCAATTGCTAATCGGCATCACGTAATACTTACTTCTCACTGGCCTGGCTGCTCTGTTCCTGCTTGAATTGCTGTACCTCTTCCTTTCCCTTTAGTCACAAGTCTCAAGAAAATATGGTCAGCCTAATGCCAGGCTCAGGGAAGTTCTCATTAGGATATTTTCTCCTCCTCCTCCTCTTCCTCCTCCTCCTCCTCATCATCTGTGTTTGGTTAATTGCTGTTTGTCATGACTGACAAGGGCAACCTTGAAGTGGAGGGGCATTTTTGAGGTTGAAGCCTGAGCAGAATGTTCAGGCAGGAAGGGCATATAACAAAGGACCCGGAGCTCACCTCCCTGGTGGGAGGACAGTTCAGTGAGGCAGATATCACCATAAGTATGCAATGTCAACTTAAAGGTGCTTTCTGTTGTTCTGCCTGAGAGCATCTTAGGTTTAGGGCACCAGCCGTTCCCAGAGGGAAGGTGGCATCAGGGGAGAGCGAGTGGTAGACTGACCAAGTGTTTTACAGTCAATCCTGAGAATGAATCTTCATTTTAGGAACGACTTCAGACAAATACCATCCTTAACTTCTGTGTACATCAGTTCCCTCATCTGTAAAATGGGTATGATTACTGGTAATGATTTTAAGAACTGAGAAGTGAGCGAGTTCAAGAGAATAACGGGCTTGCCCAGTGACTGGCAGTAATTAATTATAGGTGTGTTGGCGATTTCTTGTGTGTTACTGTTATCTCACATGTGAAAATATTTTACAAGTTAAAAAGCATGTCTAATTCCAGTCTCTTGAATCTTAATGATTCTATAAGGAAGAGACTATGAATGGCACGGCCCAGAGGAGGAGTCCTGTCCAGTAAACAAAACCACAACTCAACCCAGAACTGACTTCTTAGTGCTCTGTCTACCTCATGGCAGCCAGGGGAGCCACTGAGCAGCCAGCAAGCAGTTCTGGAATGGCTGCTGGTGTGGCTAGTTTTTAATGGAGGAGTAATGGTCTTAGAATTCACCTTTATGATGTTTTGTTTTGTCAAATTATGTTATAAAACATGCTTAATGTTATTCTAATTATAAAACAATAGACAATGTATGTTCATGGAAGAAACCTAGGACCATATGGAGGGACACATAAAAGATAGACCATTAATATAGCACATACTCATATATATTTAAAAATGTAAACTTCTTAAAAGTTATGAATTTTGAACATTTTTGCTTCATTTGTTCTATTCCTCTCCCATTCTCCCTTTCTCTCTTGCTCTGGCACTATTTTAGTATTTGCATGTGTGTGTATATGTATGTGTGTGTGTATAGACATACACACTCTATGTATATTCACATATATGCTATATATTCCATATATATATACCAATTATCATTATTCATTTTATGAATCAAAGAGTATATTACAATATGCCATCCTTCCTAAAAACTCTAGTATGCATTTCTTCAAAGCATGGTCATTGTCTTATATATCCAGCACAGTTATCCCAAGTCAGGAAATCAACACTGAGAGAAGCCTGCGACTCAACCCTCTTCCGATTTCCCCAACTGCCTCAACAATAGATCCTTCTCCCTCTGGTCCAGGATGCAGACCGCATGAGTCACACATTTCACTCTGGTCTTTTTTAATCTGGAGCCACTCCTCAACGTCATGGTCTTTAATAACTTGTTATCTCCAAGTGGGAGAGGACTTTTCTTCTGTAGGACTATTCTGACTGGGTCTGTCCAGTGTTTCCTCCAGATCAGAATTCAGCTGTCCACTTTGGAGAGAAATACCACTGGAATGATGCTTCTCGTCACATCAGCTTCTCTTGCCAGTTGTCATCACATGGTCAAGTTGATGCCCCTAGGTGTCTCTACCTCAAAGTCACCCGTTTCCATTCATGACTTAGAAGTATTTTTGTGGGGAGATTCTGTGAAGCGACATCAGTATCCTGCCCCTCATCAAACCTTCCCTCACTAGCCTTGACATCTGTTGAAGCTCATGCTGAATTAACCACCACTTTAATGGTGGTCAAATGGTGATTTTCTATTTTCATAGTTTTTCTACATTTATTAACCCACTGTATTCTGACTGTAAAGGAAGAGCTCTCTCCCACTTTTCATTTAATGGGTTAAATATGTTCTTATTTGTTTGGATGCTCATGTTGTTTCAAATGTGGCCAATGGAGGCTCTTTGCACTGACTCTTTGTGCCCATTCGAACATTTCTCCATCCTGTGCTATGTGTATCTTTACTTCCTCGCACAGAAAGATGTTCCAAGCTCATCTTGTACTTTTTCCTGTGTCAGCCCTGGAATTAGCTGTTTCCCCAGGAAGCCTGGTCCCTTTAACCAGAGAATGTTACAGTGGCCCCGTTATCCGTGGTTTCAGTTACTCACAGCAGTGGCTTAAAGTTACTGTGTGCAGTGAGTTTGTTTTAGGGAGAGAAGCCACATTCACATAACTTTTATTAGGGTATATTTTAATAATTGTTCTAATGTACTATGTGATTGTTATTAATCTAACTGTGCCTAATTTCTTAATTAGACTTAACCATAGGTAGGTATGTTTAGGAAAAAAACAGTATATGATATATAGTATTCGGTACTGTTTATGGTTTGAAGCATCCACTAGGAGGTCTTTGAAGATATGGAGGGAGGGGCACTATATTTAGAAACCAAGATCTGGACAACAGACGTGTTCCTAGCCCCTGGGTGTCACTGCTTCTTCTCAGTCAACTGAGCTAGGAAATGTTTATGTGATCTACACTCCCTCCCTCCCTCCCTCCCTCCCTCCTTCCTTCCTTCCTTCCTTTCACCCTCCCTCCCTCCCTCCCTCCTTCCTTCCTTCCTTCCTTCCACCCTCCCTCTCTCCCTCCT
>RJWH01006132.1:0-60610 GCA_004363575.1 Solenodon paradoxus
AACATCCTGATCTTTACCCAATTCTATTTTCTGTAGTCATTTCCAAAGCAGAAACATGCCTTGTCTTAAACCAAACTTTGATTTCTAAATAAAGTCAGATCTTACCTTTCCTCCATACTTCCAAAACTACGTGAAGTGGGGTTCTCCCTTACTGAGGTAAGCAATAAATTCAGCTTTGTCATATCAACAGATGTTGGTTCTATTCAGAGAACCAGCATTTGACAGTTTTAAAGGCCCCACAGAGATCTACTGGAGGCTGAGACCTCACTACCACCACTCAAGATCTTTAACTCTGAAACAGTTTCCTCCGAGGGCTCTTGATACTCCTGCTTGACCAAGATGGTGAGATCGCAGGTTTCCCATTGGTTAGCACTCTAATCCCCTCCTTTAAGCTCTCAAATTGCTAAGGATATTAGTCCCACAGCCCTCACATCACCTATGAGAAGTCACTCCTGGTCTCTTAAATTATAGGGTTCTCTTCTACTCCAATTGTCCCCTGGGTCAGCCCTGTCGTGGCTTCCATTACGCTTGTCTTATTCCCCATGAGCTACTGCACATAATGGCAATCTTGGTGTAGGAAAGGGCCCCCTCACTGTAATGATGAGATCAACTCATGATGTGACTAGAGCCTGGGTGATTGTATGGTAACAACTTCCTCTCCACGGCCACCACCCACCATCACCCTCTTACTAAGCTTGAGTTCTTCCCTTTCATTCAAATCTTCTCATAGCACACTCAGAAGTAGGGTTTTTTTTTTTTTATCATTTTGGTCTCCTAAGTCTTTCATTTTTAATATTAATGTCCCTCACTCTTTTATTTTCAGATAGGTTACCACCCAGTCTCTTGTTTTTCCTATGAGAATAATCATACTAACAAAAATAATAACCATATAATTATAATTCATTGGAAGTATTTGTCGGACAGTGTTTAAGTATTTGTAGCACATCTTAATCTGTAAAACAGAGAAGTATCTGTAAACACTATTTCTTGTAGTTTGGGGGAGAATTTGTTTTTGTACTTGCTCAGGCTTCATCTCCCTCTACTCCTCCTTTTTGCCAATCTTTAATTTCTGTTCTTGAAATTATTGCATTTATCATTAGAAAAAGAACACAAAAATGTTATTACAGTGGCATGTGTAAAACTCTATAAAGAATATAACCCCAGTAAATTAAATTGTGCATATACCTACATTCATATAGTCAGGAAAAAAGATTTTAAAGCAATGAGCCAAAATGTTCAGTGTTGACACATGTTTTATTTTTGCTCTCTGTATACTTTTTTTGACTATTTAAATTAGCCATATACATTCTTTTGCACAGTTTTGTGGCATTCTAGCTATTCTACTTACATAAAAACTCAAATTATTTGAGAAAAAAAATAGCTTCACAAAACTATTTGCCAGCAGAAAATGCTGTGTCATTTCTTAAGTTTCAGATATCAATGATATGAGGAAGATTCTATTTACAATTATGTTTCTCTGTGTCAAATTGTTCTTGGTTCCTCTAGGATTTTGGAAATCAACCTCCATCATGTTTCTTCTAGTAAAATTTATGTTGTTTTACTTAGTCTTTCAAACGGCTTTAACCTGTCCTTGGTGAAAACATATTCCTATCTGCCTGCAAACCCTGACCCAATGACTGTTCTTCCATTGTGATAGTTTTTCTTAGCGATGTTAACACTTTCACTTGAAATTTATGATGAAAAGTTCTAGGCTTTGGTGCCAGATGTATTATCTGTTTACTGGCTACATGACTTTCATCCTGTTGCTATATCTTACTGAGACTTACTTATCTTCTCAAAAATAAAGTTAAGAATTTGTACAATATTAGTTAAATCTTCAACATATAGCACATGAAAATCATATTTATTATTATTATTATTACTGGTTATTATTTAACAGAAGGAAAATAAGCATGTCCTGGTGGTGTAGCATTTAGGTACACTGCCTCCGGTCGAGCGTGGTCCACATACATCCCAATGACCCTATTCATATCCTGGGAGGAAAGGAAACAACCAGGATGAACAACTAAATAAGATCAATAAAAATACCTGCCTGCCTCCCTACTCACCTTCATTCCTGCCTGCACCTTTCCTTTAAAAAATAAAAAAGAAGGAAAATAGCAAACAGTATCCCCAAATATTTATATTTTACAGGGAAGCTATTTTTGATATTTACAAATGCACATAGAGTGATTAGGAATTTGAAAGACCTAAATCTAAGGTCTGATAATGTGAATGAAACTACAAAGAAACCCATCTCTCACTTTCTGCCATCCTGGGAGTAAGGGGTCCAACTAATAAATGACAGGTTTGGAGAGTGAGAAGCAAGCAGTTGATCTAGAATATCTCCCAGGGTTCTGATCTCATCAACTAGGTGGATGGTAATTCAGCAATGTGCACATTCTCTCCTTGGCTGTCTCCTCTCCAGCAGCACCTGTTGGAGAGAGTAGCCATTTGCCAAGTGCCTGCCATGTGTCAGCCACTCCATACATTCTAGCCACAAACATTTACTGAGAGCCAGCTGATGTTCCAGACAGTGTTCTTAGAGCTGGGCATGCACCATTAAACCAAGCAGAATAAAATGCCTGGCACTCCCCAGTGGCCTAGCAGATAAAGCCAATGGATGTGGTCCACATACATCCCAAGGACCTGGATTCAAGACCCTGGACAAGAGGGGATAACCAAGATGAACAACTAAATGAAAAAGGAAGAAATACTTCTTCCCCTTCTCTCTTCCTGCCTGCCACTTGCCTACTCAACCTTCATTCCTGCCTGTACCATTTCTTTCTTTAAAAAAAAAGAATAGAATGACTGCCCATGCTGAGTTTAGATTCTAGTGGAGATAGATAGGAATAAACAATATAATAAATCAGTAAATTGTGTAGTATCATAGAAAAGAGGCATGTGTTGGAAAAAACAGATCCACAAAGCTAGCAGCCAGGTGTACAGTTTTAAATAGGATGTTAATAGGTCTCATTGAGAAGGTGTCATTTGAACAAATACTTGAAGGGATCAAAGCACAGGGACATCAGGAGGGACAGTGACAACAGGTATCACAACATCTGACATGGGATTCTGTGCGAAGATATCCAAATAACCCTGTGCTAGGCACAGGGAAAGATAAACTTAGTGAGGAAGGCAGATAATTCTACAAGTAATTGCAACCAAAGGAAAAATAAGACTTAAGATAAAGGGATGATTTTAGTGGAGTCAGAGAAAGCTGAGATGAAGGGGTGTCAGGGGAAATGCCTTTGACAAGTGTTTTACAGAGGAGGACGAGGCTGATGGAACATGTTGAGAAATGACCTGGTAGAGTGGTGGTCTTTTAAGACTTTTTTTCTAGCAGGACCGCCCTTCGTTTGTACCGCCAGTCTCAATGACCTGAAGGCACACCCAAAGTTTTACATGAGTGGCATTTCATTCCAAGTGTGGAGCCTAAATTACTCAGCCAAACCTTACTCAGGAACTTTCCAGCTTTGGGGAGGGGCAGATGTGACATTCACAACCCCTAGTGGCTGTGTGATCTTAGGCAAGTTACTGTCACTGGGTTTTCTCAGTGTCCTGGTCTGTGATGTTGAGGTGGCGAGCGGGTGTATATCTGAGGAAGCAGTAGCGAGAAGCCATGGTAAGCTGTGAGTTCCAGTCTGTCTGAGATGAGATGTGACAGGTGGAGGTTCACACATCCTGTCAGGATGAGGTGTAACCCACTCTCTCGGCCTCCTTTTATCCTGCCCACCAGGTCCCTGGTAAGGTAGGATTTGGGCTTTACCTGGATTGTAAAGTCTCCCTTAAATCTCACTCATGTTTCCTTCCCACCACACACCGGGAAGCCATTGTGTCGGTCTGAGATCAATTGCCCTCACCCCTCACTCCCATCTGTTGCTTGGGGATGTGGTTTGGGTAGGGAAGGACTTGACTGATCTTGAGTTCTCAGAAAGGATGGATAAGGATACCTTTGGTATATACTGGAAGAACACATTCCCTAGGGGCACACAAAACTAGGAGGAATTCACCTCAACTTCAAGGGAGTGCTCCCTTACCACCCCATCATTATTTTCATCACCATCAATATCAACATCAACTAAACTCTCAGGCACTAGTGAATCCACTCCTTCATCTATCAGGGCCAGGCTTGGTGGAAATCCTGGAGGCAGACAGACACATCATCAGATGAACACTAAATAAGCACTGTTTGCCTGGTTGGAAAGCATTTACCTTTTCCCCATCCTTCCTTCGGTAGCAAAATAATGCATTCTAGCAGATGATGGACCAGCTCCTTGGTACACCTGAGAAAGGAAGGGCTTCTTATCCTGAATCTTCAAACCTGGTTCCTGATATGAGGCTTAACAGAGCTAATGCATTTGGAAACCTTTTTTTTTAAATTAGTAAATCAATGAATAAATAAAGAACTGGGTACAAGCTACCCTTTATAGCCTTATGCACTTATGGCCACAGCAAGCTCATACTAAATCACAGTTGTAATGATTTTTATGTTGATGACTATTATGGAAAGATCAGGATAATGAAGCTTTAGCAAAAGAGAGTGAACAATGAACACCCGAAAGGACATGATTGCGGAACCATGGATACCAAGGGGAAAGAATGCCAGGAAGCAGAGAGACATAAGGCAAACGGACACTCAGAGGCTTGTTTCTTCTGACAAGACAAAAAGAGCAATTTTCATCTCTTAGCGACCATGGAGAATAAAAGGAGAAAGGAAGAAAATAACCTCAGAGTTGCAAAGGAAATCTTTTTAGACTAAGCTTATTAATCGAATTGAAATGCCCAGGTATTGGTTCTGTGCCTTCTAATTAGGGAAAATATATATTTTTTGAGTAAAGGAAAAGCTAATGTCATACCAACTGAAATTTAAAAGAAGAAAAGGTATGGTTACATCAGGATGATGAAATAAAAATGTAAACAGTCTCAAATTTAAGCAACAGAGAAGAGAATGGGGGAGAGAAGGAATGGGGATGATACACAGAACAGGTTTTCAAAGTAGTGGGGTGAACTGAACCCCCAAGCTAATGCCAAGAGAGGGAAGGTAGTAGAATGTACCAAATTCATTTGTCATTTCACCTTGCTGTTCTACCTGATGCCAGAATCAAAAATGATGGAAACATAAACTTTGTCTCTGGAAAAATGTTCACCAAGTGTTTACAGAAGTAAAATGGAGGAACAATGAACAGGTAAGTAGAACGATATTGTAATTAGACTACAAAAAGGCAGTAGATACCTCCCAAGGGTAGATTTAGGAAGGAATTAGAGGTCAAAACCTATGTAAACTGAGGAGTATTGGGAGGTCCCTATGGCTTGGGGAGAGTCCATGTACAGCTATCTCTTGCCTGAAGTGGGAGAGAGTCCCTTTGGGCTCTAGAGAAATGGACATGACCCCCAGGGAACCAAAGATGCCCCAGAGAGATGCCAGGAATGTCCCTCTTTTTTTAATATAATCATTTTATTATTACTTTTGTTTTCATTGTTATATGCATTTTAGGATATTGAAATGGCTCCTCTGTGTGTATCTCACACCACTCATACTACCAGAGTTCTAGTGCCTTTTACCTCCTCTGTGTCCCCTCCTTCCTTCCCCTACCGACCCCGCCTTGAAGTCGCAGTCTTGTATCCTCTGAATTTTGTTGTGGTTTGACTGCTTCTTTCATTTCTTTATATTTCACATATGAATGAAACCATCTCGTACTTCTTTTTTTTCTTTCTGGTTTATTTTGCTTAGCATGATCCCCTCCAGTTCTATCCACATGGTTGCAAAGGGCACAATTTTTTCAGCTGCATAGCAATTCATCAAATATCTAGACCACAGCTTCTTTATCCAGTCATCTGTTGATGGGCGTTTAGGTTGTTTCCATGCCTTGGCTATTGTACAGTGTGCTGCTATGAACATAGATGTGCAGATATTTTTCCTGATTAGAGAGCTTGTATTCTCTAGGTATAGACATGGGAGTAGATTCATGGATCAAATAGTAGTTTCATCTTTATTTTTTTTTTGAGCAATCTCTATATTGTTTTCCAGTAACTTACATTCCCACCAACAGTGAAAATGGGTTCCTTTTTCTCTGCACCACCTCCAACACTTGTTATTTACAGACTTTTTGGATATAGGCCATTCTCAATGGTGTGAAGTGTTGTCTCACTGTAGTATTTATTTGCATTTCTCTAATATGAGTGATGTACAACATTCTTTCATGTGTCTGTAGGCCATCTTTGGTGTGTCTTCTTTGGACAGGTGTCTGTTCAGTTCTCCTGCCCATTTTTTAAGCGGGTCGTTTATATTTCTTGTTGTTGAAATATACAAGCTCTTTATATATTTTGGAGATTAAGCTCTTATCTGATATATGTTGTGTGAATATTTTCTCAAATTCAGTGGGCCGTTTTTTGTTTTTAGTGTTGATATTTTTTCTCTGTGCAGAAGCTTTTTATTTTGATATAGTCCCGATTATTTAGTTCCAACAGAAAATCTTTTTAAATAACTTCTTGTTTTTGGTAAGTTTCTTGACTTTGCTAAGCTGATAAAGATACTGGGGATGAGATATGAAAAAATTCCTGTAATAATTTACACAGTGATATACATACATTGTGAAGTAACACCATTAGAATTTTTATATTCTCTGAATATATGTCTAGAAGTGGAATTGCTGGGTTGAATGAATGGTAGAGCCATCTTTATTTTTCTGAGGAATACCCGTACCATTTTTCAAAAGGTGTACTAATTTACATTCTCAACAACAGTGTAGGAGGGTCCCTTTTTCTCCATAACTTCTCCAGCATTTGTTGTTTTTAATCTTTTTGATATAGGTCAGGAATGGCCCTCCTAAAACTTTGCTCCTGGCCAACTCTCAGCTAAGAGGTCTGAGGCGGAGGGGCTCCATCCAGTGTCTGGCCTTGAAGTCGAGTTAAGGAGGCTGAGGCCTAAGGCAAACATGGAGTATTGGGGTTGCGGTGATGAAAGAGCACAAGAGGCTTAGCCTCCACCCATCTTCACCAAAAGGTGAGTAAGACTGGGGGAATTGAGGAGGTATAAGGTCAATTTGTGGGGTCATGGATAAAGCAGGAGCAAGAATTCAGGGAAGAGCTGAGGGGCTATTTCTGGAAAGAGGCACTCTACTTCAAGGCAAATTCCGGGCCTGGCAGCCCAGGGAAGGTTGAGTGCCTGGCTTCTACCTCAGGGCCTTAGCCTGTACTCCTTTGTCGCTACTGAGCAGCCCACCAAATGCTGGCATAATGAGAACCCCAGTATTTCTCCCTGGCCCCTCAACCTACGTCAGAGCTGGTATGACAGAGTTCTAGGGGAGCCCTGGGACCTGCCATTCCTCCCAGGTGCCTGTCTCTGTTTGTGTCAATGTGAGGCTCCTGGGTCACCCTACCCTCGGCCCCCTCTTCTTGCTCCCACAGCTCTGTTTCTCCCCTGACAGTCCATCTCCCACCACTGCACCCTCTGCCCTCCCAACTCTGAGGAGACCCTCGTTCTGACATGACAAACTCCCTCGGGTGCTCAGGTCTGTGTCTCACTCTCTACCCCCCGCCTTCCATACAATCATCCCCACATGGCCTTGCCCTACTCACTGAAATAGGGACTTACAGAATAGGGACTCCCTGAAAGAAGTATCATGACCCTTGGGGTCTGAGGTCACACATGTCTTCTTTATCACCCTCCAATATGCGATCAGGAGATGGGAAAAGACAGGTTCCCGGGAAGGTCCCACCCCATGAATGCCCTCCACTCTCAGAAAATGGTGCATAGGGCTTCCTGATCCCCATGTTCCGTCAGGTACCATGGCAACTAGATTGCTTCTCACACTCTTACCCACCAGTCTGCCTGCATCCCCCAACATGTAATTTCAGGGCTTATGACGGGGATGTGGAGTCTCCTGGGGTTAGGCTCCTAAAAGTGGCTGCTCTCCCCTTTCCTTCACTAGAAGTTGGGGAGGGGCAGTGCCCACCCCCACCAGAGAAAATGGCCCCTTCTTCAAGTGACCAGGGATGGAGCCCCTGGAATCCCCATTTGGGGCTGTTATCCCAGCACCAGATATTCCTGTCATTGAGGCCACTGGCTACATTAAAGAAAGCATTGGGGGCACTGACAACTAATGGGTGCTATAGTTTGGCTCTGTAACCTAGGAAACAGGTCAGCTGTGGTAAGGGGCTCTGTCCATTTACCTCAGAGGAATGCCCTTTCCCTCATCTGCAAAAGGAGGTTGATTAAATAAAACTCCTCTAGGTACAGCGCCACCCCTTTATACCTTTCCCCTATATTTCTTAATCCTTTGTTCTGTACTTCTTCCTAAAAGAATACCAGACATTAAAATAGATGCCGATATATATTTATTGACATAGAAAGAAGCCCACAACATACACTGTTTGATGAAAAAATACAGACTATAGAACAGCACTTATATTTGATCACTTTTATCTATACATATTATCTATCTGGATATATAGGTCGAAGGAAATATCTAGAAGGACATTATCATCAAAGGGTTGACAAAGATTCTATAAGGGTGGAGGGTTTGGGGTAATTTGTACTTTTCTTTATTGTCCAAAAATTTAACAATGAATTATACCACTTTCACAAAGAGTGTAAAGCCATCAAGGGAATGGGCACACATAGAAAACAGACGCTTAGGTGGCGGGGGGTGGGGGGTGAGCAAGGACAGAGGTGAGGCTGTCTCCCTCCATTGTGCCTGTATGGAAGACCCTTTCTCCCCCCATCCCCAAAGAAAGCTGCTGTGTGGATTCATTCATGCAATTAGCTTTCCCATTGCTGGACTTGAACATAGGTTAGGGTTCCTTTAAAGCTGGGAGCTCACACCTCACTGTAGCTCAGAAAGGTCATGGTATTCCCCAGGGTCCTCTCTTGACCCCTCCTCTGTATGTGTCAGCTCCTGCAGGCTAATGATCAGGTTCTCAAACACCTGGGTCTTGTTGCTCTCATTGTCACAGGTTTCCTTTGAGTGGCCCTCCTGACCACAAAAGGAACACCAGATGGCATATTTTCGCTTCCTGGCTCTGCGCATCTCCCCAGGCAGGTCATTCCTATAACTGGAACCACCACTGGTGGAAGGAGATTGAGCACGGGAGCTGCAGGGGGAATCAATGACTACCACTTGACCCTGTGGTGTGGCCCTGCGTCTCGGGGGAGGAGAACCTGAGAATGAAAACGGGTGGTCGTGAGACTCCACCAGGATCACATCCTCATCTGAGTCATCGAGGGCATCGTCTATCTCTATCACGCTGGGCCGGAAGTCCTGAATCGCCACTGGACTGGCCACCCTCTCCACCATGGACTCAGATCGTTTGACCCGCTTCCGTTTAATGAAAGTGTCATCCCAATCCTCTTCCTCCCTGACCATTCTGATTAACTCCAGAAAACTGGGAAGCCGCTCTTGCTCATTTGCATACATCCTGAGAAGGTGTTTCAACCGGAAGTGCAGGTCCCAATTTAGATCAGCCCCTAAGAGGAACTGGTGCAGGCGAGTCTGGTTTGCATCTTTCTCTGCTATGACCCCAGCCTGAATCGCGTTCTGGAGCTGCACCTCTAAACGGATCACATACAGGGAGGTTTTTTCCCCCTGGGCCTGCAGGGTATTAAAAAATCTCCCATGAGTGCTCACACTGCTTTCAGATTCCCCAAACACCAATTTCATCCCGTGCAAGAAATCTGCCACACTCAGGTTGGGGTTGGCGGCCTGAAGCAAACGCATGACCTCCCGGGCAGGACCCCTGAGGGTTTTCATCAAGCGCTTGAGCTTTTCCTCCTCGGGTATATTCCAATCTGGCAGGGCCCCATTGACTTGGATCAGCCAGTTTTCAAAGTTGTCTTCCCCCTGAGCGGGCACCACCCTCCCTGAAAACAACTTTATGTTTCTCTCTGCCAGGTTGGCCATTAAAGGACCAAGACTCCTCCCCAAGGACCTCAGCATAGAATGGGCCCAGGGCGGCAAGGGTGCATTCTGCCGCCGGCTGCTACCCACGCGGGCCATGATGCTAGCCATGCTTGACCGTCTGTTTGATATCTGAGTAGCACAGGATGCTCGGGCTTTCTGTAAAAGCCTAATCTGCGGCCGTGCAGGGGGACTCTGCCTTCCTCCTAGCGCAGAAGGGACTGTAAAAAAGAAATCGGAACACGGGGGAGGGGAGGGGTTAATATGTGGCAGGTTGCAACTGTCTTCTCTCTCTTCCTGAACATCCCGCAGGACATTTTATCTCTGCCCACTGCCCTAAAAATACCCTCCAGGAGACTGGACATTACAGCCTCACGGAGCCAGCCGCTGTCTCTGTGTCAACAGGGTGCTTTTTACAGCCACACACACCCCCTCCCGCCAGCCCTTCAAGAGCGAAGGCAACTGTTGCTTCTAATTCAAAGTGTAACAGAGTATGGAGCGGATACTGGGCTCTCAAATTAGTGCACAACGGTCACAGGTTTGTGGGAATAAATAAGACCTCGTGGACCTCATGGTCTCAATTTTCAACCACACCCCTTCTCAATCGCGTCGCCCCCCAACCCTTAGTTCTCAGATTCTTACACCACCTTAGGATCAAGTGCGCGCCTCTCTGTCACTTCCAGCCTCTGCAACCGGTCGCCTGCGTGAGAAAGTTCGTCTCCGAGGTACAGTAGATCTCTGTCCACCGGGGGTCGCCGAGCCAGGACCGCTGGGCGTCAAGACTGCGCTGTCACTGCGTAGGACAGGACAGGGCAGGGCAGGACCCGACAGGGTCAGAAGCAACCCCATCCTTCAACCCGCTCCTCCTTTCCCTCCGCCTCCTCCCTCTTTGACTCTCCTCCCCACTACCTTCGCAATAGTCAGATGGAAATATCCTTTTCCCAAGTCTAAGCGACCCCCTCCCCATTAAATTTCCCCCAGGAAATCGTTGGCCTACCTGCTCTGTAATCAGTCTCACAGAATTCAAGTTCAGATTTGGCTTTGATGGCCTGCCACGGAGAAAAGGAATGAGATGGACAGCCACAGATTCCTCCCCAAGAAGAGGTAAGGGGAGGCAAAGGGGGTTCGAGGCCGACAGGTAGCAATCCACCCCCTGACTCCCGCCGCCCCCTTTCCAGCACCCCCCTGAAAACGCCTCCCTCGCAATTCAAGCAAATCCTACCCATTTGGCAGCATCCAGATGAACCCCACCTCCTCCCTCGGCTGAGCCTGCCAGGCAATCTCGATCCCCGAGGCGGGGAGCCGTCCACCACAGGAGGGGCTCTCCCTCCTCTCTCCGCGCCAGGCAATCGTGCCCACTTTCTTTACCTACGCTCCGCTGGCCAGCAGCAGACCCTCCGGCCGTGACTGCTGTGGATGCCGCCTTTTGGTTCCTGGTTCCCGCAACCCTGCAGGGAGAAAAAATGACGCCTTCGCGGTCGCTGAGCGACCCGGAGCTGCTAGAAGGAGCAGCTATGCGCGGCCGCCCAGCGTTAGGGTAGCCGAGTCGAGCAGCACGGGTCTCGACGCAGTCGCCTCTGCTTTTATCCTCTGCCCACTGAGACAAAAGAGCGTGACGAGGCAGCTGGCCTGGCCAATGAGCGGGGCTGGAGGGCGGGCCCCTGGCTCAGCCTCCCCATGGCTGCAAACGTGAGCCGGAGAGGAGGGGCCTGGAGATTTGAGAAGCTGGTCCGCGGGGCGTCAAGTGCAGCTAGGTTGGGCTGACTGAAGTTTGCCGCTCAACCCTCCTCTTTTCTCCGTCCGTTCGACTCTGTGCCTGCCTTGAGGTCAAGGGCATTAAACACGAGGTGAGATAAACCATAAAAGTTCTTCACCTTCGTGTGGAGGGAAGGAAGGGGGAAAGCAGTATTTGTGTAAATAGGCATGCACAAACACCTCTTACTGTGGAGTTGTCACTACGTCTATTTAACAGCGAAGGGACTTAGAGACCCATTCTCTTACCCAATACTCACTAAAGTACAGGTGCAAAGTTGACTTTGTCAAATCATTTTGGGGAGCTTCTTAGAAATTCCTGGGTCAGGACTCTGGAGCATATTGATTTACTAGGCCTAGGGCTACGAGTGATTTTGCATTTTATATTTTTTTAACCAGTGCTGTAGTTAATTCTGAGGTATAGAGAGGCGGGTGAATAAGTAATGAATCTGCTTCCAATGTTATCTGTTCGCAGCGTATTTGTGGTGAAATGCAACTCCAGAGCAGATGTTCCTATCTGGGGTTCATGATATTTCTGAAATGTATGGAAACATTTTGTCTGTAGGTTGAAAAATGGCCACCCAAACATAACACAGCCTAATCCATGAAACCTATAAAAGAATTTTTTTGTGGGTGTGATTAAATTAAGTTGGATTATCTAAGTGGACCCTAAATCCAATCACAAAGGTCCTTGTAAGAAAGGAAGAGGGAAAGCTTATGTATGTAATTTTGAGAAGGTGATGAGAAGACAGGCAGAGATTGGAGTGATGTGGTCATGAGCAAAGGAATGCTGGTGACAAACAAAAACTGAAGAAGTCAAGGAACAGAATACAGCTCTGCCTAGAGAAATTTACATTAAACTTCTTCCCTTCATAACTATGAGAGAATATAGATTCCTCTTGTTTTAAGCCACTGACTTTAGGAGAATTTGTTACAGCAGCATAGGAAACTAACACTGGCTATTTTTCTTAGTCCATAACTTTGTAGTTTTTTTTTAATGGACCTGTATCTTCATAATATTTCAAATAACTTCCCTACAATCTTTCCTCATTGTCTCTTTCTCCAATGTGTACTTGATAAAGAAATGTGAGAAATGAAACAATTTCACTAAACTGCTGAACTCCCACCACTGATAAAGCTCTTCCATCTCTGAACTCAAGGATTTTAGTGGAAACAATAATACCTAAGTTGCCTTCACCGAGCTTTTGAGGGACTTCTCCTATGCTAGATTTGGCATCACTGGCCCTGGAAAAGAAGCAACTCCATGGAAATGGTATGCATGGCTGTGTGGGCTCAACTCCTAAGGTCAGGGCTGGAAGAAGGGACTACAAAGGATTGAGAAAAAGAAGGAAAGAACGAAACAGACCAAAATATAAAAAAGCGGGGTCAGGGGGTAAAACTATCTGGAGAACTGTCGCCCCAAATAGCTACCACGAGTCACTGACTCCTCATGTATTTATTGTCTTTACAGGAGGCAGTCATTTACAGAAAAAATGCAAGAAGTAAATCAGCCATTCTAACAATGTTTACAGAGCGATTTTACATTTAAGAGGTTTAAGAGAACTATCTAGCTTCTAGGCTTCTTCCTGAGCCTCAGCAGGGAACAAAAACCTCCTTGCCAAGGTTTTCCTCCATGGGGCGGGCCTCTGGTTTTCCAGTTGCCTGGGTAATTGTTTTATTCTGCTTTGGCTTCACATAACTAAACTAAGCTTCCTCTTTATTGATCCCAGCAAGGCTGTCCAGAGTGAATGTGCCATGTATTTGTTAGCTAGGGCCGTCATAACAAAGTACCAAGACTGGGTGACTTAAACAGCAGAAATTTATTTCTCATCGTTCTGGAGACTCAGAAATCCAAGATCAAGGTACCCACAGGACTGGTTTCTCCTGAGCCCTCTCTCCTTGGCTGCAGGTAGTCACCTTCTTGCTTCTTCTTCACAAGGTTGTCCCTCTGTGCACACATCCCCTTGATCTCCAAATTTCCTCTTCCTATAAGGACCTAAGCACATTGAATTTGGAGTCACCTAAGAGCCTCATTTTAATTTGATCACCATAATTGAATTTAATAGTTGTTGAGGCAACTTTGATTTACCAAATAATAGAAGCCCATATATGCAGGTTCCCCATTCCTCCAATACATAACAACACACGCTGCCCACCACCAAATTACCAAAAGTCCTCCACCACTGTCCATTGGATCCCACCACTCTGCATGCCCCATTCTTGATCACCTTTTTAAAGGCCCTGTATCCAAATATAGTCACATCCTAAGTTACTGGGGATTACAGCTTCCATATATGAACTTTGATGGGAGGGGATGCACAATTCAGTCATTAACACTCTATTTTCCCTTACTTTCTGGTCTGGGAAAGTATACATTCTTTCCCTCATGTAGAATGTAGCTAGGAAGTCCCTGAGACTTTGGGAGATCCTGATGTACAGGGGGACTGCCCAAAGCTGTTGTTTTTCAAAGGAAAGGTACAGGCAGGAATGAAGGTAAGTGGGTTGGCAGGCAGGAAGAGAAGAAGAAGCACCTTATTTTTTTTATTTAGTTGTGCACTTTGGTTGTTTCCCCCAGCCCTGGGTCTTGAACCTGGGACCTTGGCATCTATGTTGGACTGCTCCCAGGGTGTACTAGACCCTAGGCAGCCAGAGCATGCCCAGTGTTGCTTATTCTTAACTGTTGATGCTTGGAAGCATCAACAATCTGACATGAACAATCTGACGCCCTTCAATGGCTCTTGGGGTCATCTTTAGCCTGCCAAGCTACTTCACCTGCTTCTTTCTGTCTTCTTATTTCCAACCCTAATACTTAGAATCCTTGGAGTAGGTTATCCAAATTTGGAAACAAAGAACAGTCCATCTCAGGACTATGGCCTTTCTCTTGTGGTTGGAAAAGAAGGGCGGCGGTGGTGGTGGACATAGAGAGAAGAGGAGTTAGTCACCTCGATGTCAGGGGCGATGCTAACAATAGCTTATGAGATACCTTCAGACTCTTTGTTGGGTTACCCAGTGCTATGAAATCCAACCCTGGTCTCTAAGTAGATGCTTGTTCGGAATGTAAATGACTTCATCACTAAATCAAATATCAGTAACGCTACTTCTTGGCATAAAAAAAGACAAAGACTAGACTGCAGGTTCTCACAAAAATGTTGAAAGGAAATAGACTGTATATCAGGTGCCTGGGCTAGGTCATTAGAACAAAAAGAAGGTCCATCCATGCCAGGCTGGGAGGAGCATATGCTAAGCTGACTCCAGTTAGTTAGTGCACACCCTCTGTCTCTAGCCTTACATAGCAAGGTGTAGGGGGCACTTCCACTTGCAAAGATTCTTTTGGCTCTAAGGAGCAGACATTTTCTTTTTTAACTGCAAAAACATAAATCTAAAAAACCTGAAGGTGAGAAGCTAAGGCTTTTAGTGGAAACAATAATAGCTACCTTTGACTGTTTTCCTCCTTTGAGGCAGGAATTTTCCATCCGCTATCTCATTCAAGCATCTCCAGCAACCCTCTTCAGATAGACATTTTTCTCCCACTGAAGAAGCTGAGGGAATGCAGGCACTTCACACTAGGGCCTCTGTGTGGCAGAAGTCCAGGCTCTGATGGATACTCTTAATGATGACCCTGCCCAGACTAAGCAGGAACCTTGAGCATTGCACCTTCACTCTTAGAGAAGATATTTAAGATAAAAGAGTGAAATACAGATATTTTTCAGACACACAAAAACGAAGAGTATGTTACCAGTAGAGTGCACTAATGGAAATTCTTAAGGATGTACTTCAGGAGGAAAGTAATTTAGAAGAATAATATACAGGAAGGAATGAAGAGCAAGGAAAGTGATAGTATGTGAGCATGATAAGTGAATATTGACAGAAGGAACATAAAATGTCTATTATGCTTTCTTAAAAATAAACCTGAAGTATTTTACAATAAGGAAGGACATCAATGGAGTTCAGCTTTTCTAAGGAACTTTTATCATATTGGAAGTGATTTAGGTAGTCACTAAATCTTTACTGTAATCAGGATATGTAGGAATTCATATGATGTTAACTTTTTTTGAAGGAAGCAAGTAGAAATGAAGGCAAAGGCAAGTAAACAGGCAAGCAGGGGGAGGGAGAGAAGGAAGAAGCATTTCACTTCGTTATCTCATTTAGTTGTTCATGTTGGTTGTTCCCCAAGGCCCCGGTCACAAACCCAGGACCTTGGGCTTTGTGTGGACTACGCTGGAGTACAAACTTAATGCCTGAGCCTGCAGGGCATACCAGGATGTGAACTGTTAAAATAACACCAACAAGATATACATTTCCAAACAAGTAGAGAGTTTTTCAAATAACTAATTTTTTTAAATTCTTGATCAAGCTCTTTTTTCAAAGGAAAGGTGCAACCAGGCATGGAGATGAGCAGGAGCAGGCAGACAATCAGGAAGAGAGAAGAAGAAGAAGCATTTATTTATTTTATTTAGTTGTTCATCTTAATCCTGAGATGCAAACCCAGGTTCTTGAGATGTATGTGGACTGTGCTCCACAAGAGGTGGCAGGCCTAGTAGCTACTCCATCAGGGCACGCCTTGATCAAACTTTGTTTAAAGTCAAGAAAGGAGAGGTAAAAGAAACACAGGTGGGATCAATACAAACACAAAATGAAATAATGGCTTGAAACTCAAGTATATCAATGATTTTATTACATTCTGATTGAACTAAATGCTCTAGTTAAAAAAGAATAGTCAAATTATAAATCTAGATTATAAATCCACCCGATGCTGTTTAACACAGATAAAGCATAAATATAAGCTTATAGATAGGCTTAAGGTAAAAGGATGGTGAGAGATAAATCACACAAATACGATATGCAGGATAGAAAATTCATATAGTTATATTTATAGTAGAAAAATTATACTTAAAACCAAAAAGAATTATTAGAAAGATACAAGGTTATTTCATGATGATAAAATATTAAATTCACTGATTGATTATGTACTTTTTGAAAAAGATCTATGGATTCAGTGTAATATTTATTATAATCCCAGTTGGCTTCTTAGAAGAAATTGGTAAGCTGATCCTAAAATTCACATAGACATACAGGGGACCCAGAATAACTGAAACAGACTTTAAAAGAAAAACAGTTTTGAGGATTCATAGTTCCCTATTTCAAAACTTATAAAAAGTTAGAGTAATCAAGACCATAGTATGAGCACGAAAATGGATACATAGAGCAGTGTAATAGAATTGAGAGTTCAGTAGTAAACCCACACATTTATGGTTAATTGATTTTCAACAATGGTGGTAAGACCATTTAATGGGGAAAAACAGTCTATTCGACAAATGGAGAACAAACAACTAGATATCCACATACAAAAGAATGAAGGTGGACCCTCTATCTCATACCATGCACAAAAATTAACACAAAATGTTCTTAAATGTAAGAACTAAAATTATAAAACTTTTAGAAGAAATCATAGAAGTAAATATTTGTGATTTTCACTTAGGCATAGCTTTCTATGACAACAAATATAAGCAACAAAGAAAACATAGCTAAATAATCTTCATTAAAATTTAAAACTTTTGTGCATCAAAGGATATTGTCAGGAAAGGGAAAGACAATCCTTAGAATCTGAAAAAACATACATAAATCAAATATCTGACAAGTGACTTGTATTCAGAATATATAAAATATGTCATAATTAAATAATAAAAGACAAATAATCCAATTTGGAAAATGGTATCTGAATAGACATTTCTCCAGGGAAGATATACATACATCCCAAGGATGTCTTTATCCGCTGGCGCCTCCATCTTGGACCTCTATCTTGGACCTGCCAGCCTCCAAATTTTTAAGTCACCCAGTGTAGGGTATTCTGTTACAACAGCCCAGGGGGATAGATATAAAATCAGTCTCTGTCTCTCTGTCTACATATATATGTTTGTATGTTATATATATTTTATGAATATATAATTGTAATATGTTATATATATTTTATGTATATATAATTGTATATATATGTTATATATTTTATGTATATATAATTATGTATTTATGTATATATAAATATATTTTATGTATATATAATTATATAATATAATTATGTAATATAATTTAATGTATATATAATTATGTATATATAAATGTATTCTGTTACAACAGCCCAGGGGGATGGATATAAAATCAGTCTCTGTCTCTCTGTCTACATATATATGTTTATGTTATATATATTTTATGTATATATAATTATAATATGTTATATATATATTTTATGTATATATAATTGTATTCTGCTCTTTATTTGAAATCAAAAAATTTTAAAGAGTTACTAAATTGTAAAATTAAAAGAAGCAGAGGTAAAGAGAAAAACTTGGGTGACTCAGGTGGTAAGCCCATGTCTGGGGCATAGTCCACATACAGTCTAAGAACCTGGAATTGCGGCCTGGGATCTGGGGGAACAACTGAAAATGAACAACTAAATTGTTTGTTTATTTTAAAGGAAGGGTACAGGCAGAAATGAATCCAAGCAGGCAGGCAGGTAGGGAGAGAGAGGAAGAAGAAAGATTCGTTAATTTTATTTAGTTGTTCATATTGGTTATTCCCCCTGGTCCCAGATCTCATGTCTGGAACCTGGGTCCTTAGGATGTATGTAGACTATGTCCTGTGGCCTTATCTTCTAGGCCCCAGGGTGTACCTGAACAACTAAATAAATAAATTTCTTCTTCTTCTCTCTTCCTTCCTGCCTGATGCCTGCCTGCTTGCCCACATTTCTCTTAAAAAAAAAATAAAAAGAGGGCCTAGGTAGAGGGGAAGGAAGATTTGACTTTCCTAAAAGAAACATTTCTTTGGTCCCTGAGGAAAGCACTAAAGATGGACTAATTTCACAGCGAGGGGGACAAGCTCTGAAGTCAAACCACTTACCTTCACATTCTGCATCTGCCACTTAATTTCTTACTCCTCCTGTGCCTCAGTTTCCACATCTGTAAACAGTGTATAATTGCATCTTGCTCAAATGATATGTGAAAATCCATGGAGATAATCTTTGTAAAGTCTTGAGAATGATTTCTGACATATAAGAGCTCAATAACTATCATTTGCTACAATTTCTTCCTATATAAAGCTCTTCATAAGATGCATTAATTCTGAGTCCCAGTTGTATTTCTGTTATTGTCCTATTTTCTTTCCATTTGTTGTAGATACATTAATATATTAAAACTGCATTTAAAAATCTATATTTCTGGCATTTCATACTTTCACACTGGTTCTGCCTCCTTAGCTCCAAAGGAAGTTGAAAGAAAATGTTTTTGTAAGGAGGAAGTAAAGACTGTAGGAATGAAGGCAGGCATGCAACAGGCAGGAAGAGAGAGGAGGAAGAAGCATTTTATTGATTTAGTTATTGTTTATTTTAGTCATTCCCCCTGGCCCCAGGCTTCAAACTCCGGTCCTCAGGCTGTATATGGACTGCTCCCTAGGTACAAACCCAACACCTGAGCCACCAGGGTACACAAAAGAAATATTTATTGAAGTTTCCAATGTGCCAGGCATTGTGTCAGATGCTTTACATATGCTACCTCCCTTAATCATCAAAACTATCCTGTGGATTGGAACACTTGATAGAACCTAACACTCTGGTAATTAAGTAAGAATCCTAAGATCACACAGCTTCTAAGAGGTAGACTCATGTTTTGAAAACAGGTCCATCTAAATCCAAAGCCCTTGTTTTCCTCCTGCATCGTTGGTAAGGAGTTGAACATAACAATTCATCAGTAGGGGGATTCAAATCATTTTCAAGACAAATACTGCTTTATTAAGTCATGTATGTGTCATAATATAGAGAAAACATGTCCAAAAGCCTGGGTGCTTAGTGTATTGGACAAGTTCATACTACGCTAGTGGACCATTTCACAGCAGATCTAAAGCTCTTGTTTTCTGTGAGAGCTCTTTCTAGAAGTTGGTTAAATTGTGAAGATCTAACAGGTTTTCAAAGTGTGGCCCAATCTCGGGAATACAGGGGTAGGATTTCCAGATCAGAGGGAATGTACTACCGACAAAAGACAGGCTACCAAATCTGAATAAGCCCAGGGTTCAACCTCTAATGAGGGAACTGGCATCCAAACCATTATGCATCCACTCAAACAATGGGCAGAAAAGCTGAATAGACACCTTTCTAGAGAAGACACGTGGCCTACAGACACATGAAAACTGCTCTACGTGATTCATCATCAGAGAACTGCAAATAAAAACCACAATGAGATAGCACCTCATACCAGTAAGAATGGCACATATCACAAAGACTAGAAACAACAGGTCTTGCAGAGGGTAGAGAGAAAAGGGAACCCTCCTACAGCACTGTTGAGAATATAAATTAGTGCTATCTCTTTGGAAAACAATATAGAGATCCCTCAAAAAAATAAAGATGGCTCTACCATTCGATCCAATAATCCCACACCTAGGCATATACCCAGAGAATACAAAATCACTAATCAGAAAAATATCTGCATACCCATGTTCATAGCACAATTCATAGTAATTGAGACAAGGAAACAACCTACATGTCCATCAACAGATGACTGGATAAAGAAGCTGCAGTAGGCATGGCCTGGTGACTCAGGCATTAAGTCTGCCATGGCATAGTCCACATCCAGGACCTGAGTTCATGACCTGGGGCTCAGGGGAGGGGGACAGACACAACTAAAAATGAATCACTAAATAAATAAATATAAATAAATATTGCTCCTTCCGCCTGTTTCTTCCTTCCTGCCTGCCTGCCTGCCTGCCAGCCTTCATTCCTGCTACTTCTTCTCTCTTATAAAACAAAAGGAGCAGCAGCAGCTATGGTATATGGAATTCTCTGAAGTTGAAAAAAAAAAAGATGAAATTGTGTCCTTTGCAACAACCTAAAGGGAACTGGTAGGGATCATGCTAAGCAAAATAATCTAAAAAGAAAAAGAAAAGCACAGGATGGTTTCCCTCATCTGTGGAATATAAAGAAACAAAATAAAGAAACAGACGAATGTCAATAGAATTCACAGGATACAAGACAGTGGCTATCAGGGGAGGGGAGGGCAGGAAGGAGGAGCAAGGAGGAGGTAAAGGGCAGTAGAACTCTGCTGGTGGGTGTGGTGTGAAATGCACACAGATTGAGTTGCCATGTCAATATCCTAAAATGCATAGAGTGATGTCAACAAAAGAAATAATAAAGTATTTAAAACAATTTATTCAATAAAAACAATCCTAAAGAAACAAACTATTCAGCCCTAGGTCTCGGAACAGAGTAGAACACCCACCCAGACCACCACCATAAAGGGTCCCAGCTAAGTATTCAACCGCATGTAGATCACCTTCTGGTCTGGATTGACGGAGGTGGCTGAGACCCAAGTAGCCCTTTGGGACCTATTCATTATGAAGTCACAGTGTTGGACACTCAGAGAATCCCACTGACTGACTGACTGGAATGCTATGTAGACAAGATCTAGAGCAAGAGAGGGAGGTAGGGCTTGTGCAGAGATGGAAGGCAGACTGGAAAACCCTAAGCGCCCACTGGTAAAAGGGAGGCTGGCGAGAAGTAGATCAAGCTGTGGCCTTTCCAGATGTGTGTGACAACAGGGGCACTAAAATACAGCCTAGAGGCCTGGGCTCAAATGCCAGCTCTGCCACTACTGAAAAAACTAATCTCTAGGAACATCAGTTTTCTCATTCGTAAAACAGAGATAATAACAAGAGTACCTACATCATTGGATTGTCGTGAAGATGAAAAGTAATTGTGGGTATGAAAGCACCATTGAAACTCTCATGATGTGTAGAACTATGAGGTTATGTGTTTACTTCTTTATTTGTGTATTCCTGGTACCCAAGACAATGTCGGGCACATAGCAAGTATTCAATGAACATTTGTTGAATGAATCAATCAGTTATCTATGCACTAGATTATTAGTACTGGCTATTTAGAATACTAGGTGATCATGAGAAACAAAACTGAGATATGCAAAAGGAAGTTCTTGCATCTTTCCATGTGGAGCCCTATCCCCTGTCCTTTGACAGAGAGGTACCCTAGAGGCATTAAATATTTAGTGTCCTCAGGCTATCACACTTTCCTTTATACAGCCCACTTGGTAGCAATCATGAAAAGAATGATTGCTTCCATTCAATGAGGTCTTATTATGTTCTAGAAAGTGGGCTTTACATGCACACCCTCAGCTACATCCTTAAATCCACCCCCATGTTTAATGGGTCTTAAGTGGAAAATACACATTAAATCTTAAGCTTTGTATTCTAAGTTGAAAGGCAAATCCTACTACAGAAACAGCATGGTTCCTGTTGGAGTTTCTATTCCCAGGACTCTTCTAGGTCCAACTCAAACCCAAGCTTGAAATTTGCATCAAGGGGCCCAACTGCTATAGCTAGTCTATTAGACTTGCTGTGACTGACGCAAGACTAGAGGCAGGGGAGAAGCTGGTGCACTGGTTCCTGAGGTGATCCCCCACATTCTGAGGAGAAGGCTAAAGATGCCTATTGTTGATGGGTTCCAACCTGCACCATGGTACTGAGGCTATTGTTTTCATGATTTCACTGCTGGGACACAACAGCTGTCATTCAAATTCAGGTCATCAGTTTTTAATGCTCTGTGACATTTAAGGGAACAGATAGAACAACTTTCTAAATGCTTTCTGAAGCCGTTCACCTGAGTCTACAAATCCTTCCCCTTAGACAACAAATGGACTGTCATACAACTTTTTGAGGGGCCCTGTCCTTGCTCCCCAAAGTATCCCCAGGATATATACTGTGTATACTGTAGTCACTCAAGAAATGTGTGTTGAATGAATGAACATAAAGATGAAGATCCAAATCTACTCCAGAAAAGGATGTTGGCAAAAGAAAATCTCAATGAATAAATGGTGCCCCAGGAAGCACAAAGTAGGCTACTCTAGTATCAAAAGTCAGAGCTTGGCAGTGAATCAGTTAAAGTGAGGGATTTGGTAGGTCCCCCAGGGAGTTCAGTATGGGCCAGAACCTTGTCAGGACCTATAGGACAGAAGATCTCAGTTCGACCCAAGGATGCTATAGCTGACCGGAAGTAGTCTGCTGTCAAGGGTTAAACCTTTTGGTAAAAAAGGGTTCTATAGACCACATGCCCCCATAGCTCACTTCACTGTGGACAAAGAAATAGAAGAAAGCTAAAAAGAGTAAGGAAGAACTATAAATGGTTTTCAACAGGAAGAGTCTGGCTCCAAAATAATGAGCCTTGTTGCAAAATAGCTTTCCCACAGCTGCCATTACAATTTCTACATGCAGCCCCCAGATGGCAGCAGTGAGTTGCTCTTGAGTGGCAATTTCCTGCTAAGTGCTCTGCCTTGAGGGCTCACTGGCCATGCCCTGGCTGCCCCATAGCAAGTTTAGATTTGGGGGTTCTTTCCCCTGCGCTGAGAAGTGTTAAAATACGCCTTCTGGGAAATCCATTGGTCTTTCACTGGTGGCTGATGCTCACAACTCTGACTCTTGAAGTTGCCACCTGATTGCCCCTGACCCCACTGGAAATCATGACTCAAAGGTTTCCGTCCAATAATCCCTGCCTAGTCAACATGTCCAAAATGGAGTTCAGACTTCTTGGCCATTCCAACCCAACTTCCCACTCAAACCTTTGCTTCTATATATGATCTTGAACATCTCCCTTACATTCAAGTCTTGGCCCACCTCTAAAAGATTTCAGATCTTTACCCTCCTCTCTAGTTTGCTGGGGACAGGAGATCCTCATCCCCTCTTGATTAAGGTCCTAGCTCATTGCTTATCCTCATCTTCCTCCCCTAATTCATTCTGTCACCACAATCTGTGCCTTTACCCAAACTCCTACAAGGCCAGTAATAGCCCCTTTTGTTCATCTATCCTGATTCTACTCAGGCTTTAAGGTACAGATCAACTTGCATCTTCAAGAAACTTCTGGGTCTGGCCCTGACACTGCCCTGCCCCCGTCCCCATCATTGTCTCCACTCTCTACCACACTTTATTTGAATCTTCTCCTACAGCTCTAATTTTTTAACATTATGTTTTGTAGATTATTTGTTATTCATATGCATAAATATCTCTCTCCAGCCCTCATCCCAGGATGGCAACTATATGGTACAAATGCTTGAACTCATGCTGCATCAGTCCCCAATGAGAGACATCACAAATAGATCACAGCTGTCTTCCTACTGAGCCCAAACCCAGTCTCAAAATCCTTCTGGAAATGGTACCCCAGACAGAATGTGCACAGATGAAACAAATTTTCTGCCACTCTCCTGGACTGTAAGAAACAATAAGACGGAAAGCATGTGCTATACCCAGAATCTAGCCCAGCATCTTGCTAGTAATCTATACTCATTTAAAGATTTCTTGAATTAATGAATATAAAAGTTAAGTGGGATAGAGTAGACCCTGGAAGCAAGAATGCTGTTCCCAGGCTTCACCATTCAATTAATCAGTTTTTTTTCACTCCAATTCATCCTACCAGTGGTAGTCACATGCTTACATCAATATTTCCCAATTCAAGGCAACAACTTACCCAAAACTGCATTACTAAGTGTACACTCACCAGGTTTAAAGACTACGTATTTAACCACAAACAATTTTTTTCAACTTAAAATTTCTACTCATAAGCCTGTCTCTCATCTGCTTTCAAATGTTCTGTGCATTACAAAATATCATAAGGGTTGCACCATTTTGATCTTAATCCATGCCAAAGTGCTCTTTCCATATGATATTTTCAACATACTTGTATCAGTACTCATCCTTGAGGGGAAAATGATACATCACAGGTATGCTTTGTATTACCATTTGCAAAAACTCCCCCTAGACATATAAAAAGTTGACATTTGCTTGTACATGTGTGTACATGTGCAGGGTTTTTTTTTTTTAAGAAATATATGTGTTTGTTGTATAAGAACTTTCTAATTTCAATGTTAAATGAGTTTATGCTTCTTTCATAAATGTCTTACAGTGTTTATAAAGAATTTACAGAGTAATGAAAAACTAAATTAATGTTTAATCGCAGACAACTGCAAGGGGGAAGACAACGCCTTTGTGGTGACATGGCCATGTACATTTCTTGAAGTCACAGTAGTATGGTTTTGTGGGCCAACCATTTGCCCCTAACTTCTTGCATCAGTATTCAAACAACTGTCGTGAGCCTTGTTGGCTGCTGATTCAAACATATTATAGTAAAGAACATTATGAGATACTTGAGGAAATGGGAATACCAATGGGATATTTGATAATGGGAAGCGATTATTGTTAATTTTTAAATTATATAATGGCATTGGTTTTTAAATAAAAAGAGTCCATAATTTTTAGAGGTGTATACAAAATATTTGCAGATTAAATTACATGATGTCGGGGATTTGCTTCAAAGTAATTCATTGTGTGGGGGATAGAGAACGGGTGAAGATACAGATAAGACAAGACTGAGTCTCTTCCTAATTGTTGTAGGTGGGTGATGAGTATGTGACAGTTCATTGCAAGACTCAAATTTTGTTTGTGTTTGAACTTCTTCATAATAAAATGTTTTTAAAACCACTATGAAAGAGGTAGCATGACTTGGGGGAGTCTCCTTATGATATGAATATTATCCAGGAATAATAACCCACAGATATCTTAGCCTTCCTTGGCCACACTATCAAGGATGAACTGATCAAATGTCTTATAAGGAGGCAAAGGCCAAAAGAAACAGGAAACGAGGCAGGCAAGTCTGAAAAGAGAGGAAGTTAGGAAAGGTCTGGAACATGAAATCTTGCCAAAGTAGACAAGCCACTGTCAGCCACTGAAAGACAGCATTTGGCTGTGGTAGCACTGTTTCCATGTTAGTGCCTTTAGACACATCATGGAGAGAAGAATTAGCATTCATTCTCAGTCCAATTCTCAAGTCAAACAGTAAGCCAAAGAATTACTTTCCAGTTTTCCCCACATTTTCGAATCTGTAAGCCTTGAGGCTGCTTTTGTATTTCTCTTTGCATTGTTTTCCTAAACATAGTTCCAAGCTGTCATTTTATTGATTGTGAATGTCAGACCTGAAGGGGTCTGTGTAGATCACTTAGTCCTTTTTTCACAGTTGAGAAACCTACAGCTTAGAGAAGGGAGGTGACCCACCCAGCATCATATAATGACTAGCACAGTGTGGATCCTGGATCTATGGTAAGTGATCAATAAATACCTGTTGAATCCAGGACTGATACAGAGTAGTATAACTCTACCAACTTATCTGGCCAGTTGGAGCCCATGCTGTATATTTGAATATCTCTCCTGGTTGAAAAGAAAATAACAAATAAATAGGGAAAGCAAAGTTAGGTTGTTCCTGGCTCATGGACCCTGATTCTGGTTCTGGTCTGCATTGGGTCCTGACATACAGGTTAGAGCAGTTCTTGGCTATGAAGTTCACAACTAATCCAGGCTGCTTGGGGCTGAGGTGGTCACTTGCTTATTGCCCTCCTCAGTGGCCCCAGGTACTGGTCAGCCTTATTTGGGGCTGGAAGACAAGCTGTATAACAATCTTCACATGTTGAAGGTCTACGCTGCACTCTCATCTTGAAAAAAAAAAATGGTTAATTGCGCTGCAGACTAGCTGTTTTACTGTCAAAGAAGCAGCTAATATTATTTTTCCAATTTTCATCTACTCTAGGGATAAGGGGACAGTCTGGATCTGTGGATTTTTTTCCTGACAACTTATAATTTTAAAATGTTTAACAGGAATGAAAGAAAAAATAATTTTTATGTTAAACATTTTTAGGAAAATAAAAGTTAAGTTCTATGTCTACCCTACTTTTGCCAATGATTAACTCCAAGAGTTAGGCCAAACCAGCCCCACTGATTGGAGTCAAATATTTTCCTAAGTGAGTCTGAGTCCTCTATTACCACCACCAGTAAACTTGGAGCCACTCACATCCAGCCCGATCTCAAGAATACAACACCCACCAAGTGTTTGAATTTGTCTGTCTGGGATATCCAGGCAAGATGAAGACACCTTTTAATGTCTCCTTTTTGAAGCAAACTAAACTCACCTGGAATGTGATCGTTAGGCTTACACTCATTTGATGTGCTGTGGGGTGGCAGTAATGGTCACTGTATTCCCATAAAGTGTCTTCATGTCAGTTGAGAAGCTTAATGTTGACTTCTGTAAACAAAAGCTTTTCAGAGGATGAGAATGACATATTGAGATTATAAGTAACTTAAAAATTAACACAATCTTTGAAAAAGACAGGCAGATGTGTATCTACGCAGAAAGTCTTCTCTACATATTACCAAAAGAAAGGGGATGCATTTTTGCTCATTAATGTCCACTGTGAACTATGAAAGCTGTCCTATTGCATCTTCTGAAAAGAAAGATTTAGCATGTTTTGTGAACAAGACTATTCATAACATAAAAAATGTAGTGCATTAACCAGGGACTTATATGATTCATAAATCAAATCATTTCATTGCACTTAGAAAAAAAGGACTGTATGTTTAATATTTTAATATTATTAACTAGATTTATGCATAAAATTGTTTTTCCCAAACTGCAATTGGACAGTTGTGCTTTTAACATTTGGTACAATGAAGGTAAACAGTATAATGTAAAAGCAATCTATACTGCTACTACCAGGGTTGTCATTATTGCATAAGAAAGGAGAAGGAATTGGTACCAGAAAGAATGGCACGTGTGCTTTACATGATTTATTTCATCAACACCTCACAATAACCCTATGAGGTAGGTTCTTTTATTACCATTTTACAGATGAGAAGTGAAACTCAGATCAAATTAAGGAAACGTCCCCAAAAGTGAAAAAAAAAAAGACAATTAAATGGAACATGATAAAAAGATATGAAAATTACGGAATCAGCCCAGGACATCTAATAGCCAACCAATAGGAGTTCTTAGAAATAGAGGAAAAAGGAAATAGGAAATAGAACCCTCTTGGAATAGCAATTAGGTTAATTGCTTCTGAAGGAGTCAACCACATGCCCCTGGGTTCAAGTCCTGGGTCTGGGGTAAACAACAAATGTGAACAGCTAAATAAAGATTAAAAAAAAAAGATAAAATGGAGTGCTTCTCCCTCCTCTGTGTTCCTGCCTGCTTGCCTACTTGCCTTTATTCCTGTCTGCACCTTTCCTTTAAAAAAATAGAGAAAATAGAAAGGAAGATATTATGTGAGAAATAAGATAATGTCTCAAAACTGAAGGATGAGTTTTTAGATTGAAAATTCCCACCATGCCAATGGAAGACGTTGCATAAGAAGGCATACCGGTGTTAAGTTTTAAAACACTAGGGATCAAAAGAAAACTGTTAAAACTTACAGTGGAAAAAATAGTTATGCACAGGAAATTGAAAATCAATAGGGAATCAGAATTTTCAAAGCAAGACCATATTGGGAGATTTTCACATTCTGGAAGGAAATTGTTTCTAATTAGGAGTTTGCCACCTAGTCAACATTTCAATCTTGTGTGGAGAGATATTCAGACACAGAAGGGTTTTATTAAAATTACTTCCCATGCAATCTTTCTAAAGAAATTACTGCAGGGTGTGGTCCAACAAAACGAGGTCATAAAGTAAGAAAGACGACAACCGGAGATCTAGAAAGTAGTCTCTATCACAGAAGTGGAGCAAAGGGAATTTCCACGATGACAGTGGATGGCAGACCTGGAGGACAACCATTCTACAATGGTTGTGGATGATAGCAAACTCCACAAGGGTCATTTCCATGCAAAAGAAATGGAACTCATAGATGACCTAATCTATTTGACCATATGAGTTTTGTGGTTAGCTCTGTCTGAAAGTTTGGGACTGAACTCATGACAGGTATATAGAAAAACAAACAAAACCCCAAAAGAGACAAACTGGGAAAAATAAAATGAAGTGAAATTAATGCATCAACTATGAGCAATAGTTACAGGGTATAATGCAATTACTGATTTTTTTTAAAGGAAAGGTACCAGGAGCAATGAAGGCAAGTAGGCAGGCAGGCAGGAAGAGAGAGGAGGAAGAAGTACTTTATTTTATTTTTATTTGGTTGTTCACACCTGTTGTTTCCCCCCAGACCTGGGACTCAAACCCAGGGGTATGTGGCTTGCTCCTTTGGAGGTGATTGACCTAACTGCTGCTCCACCAGGGCACACAGATACTGAATATTTAACCAATTTTTTTTTATTTGGGGAAGAGAAGCATGGGTGAATATGCTGTGTGTGTGTGTGTGTGTGTGTGTGTGTGTGTGTGTGTGTGTGATATAATAAAGGTAACTCTTCATCTGCCATAGCAGAAATTTAGAAATGGGTAATTTCTAAACCAAAATAAAAATAAGATATAGTGCTACACATTAGAATATTATTCAGAAGTGAAGAGCTACATATGAAAAGAAATAGCTAAAAAGGTTAAACTTGATTTAAAACAACACTAATCTATTCTCTCATACTTCTGTCGGTCAGAAGTCCAGGAGGATATGACTGAATTCTCTGCTTGGGTTTCACAAGGCTGAAATCATGGTGTCAGTCCTGCCCTAGCTCCCAGCTCCAGGCTCTGAGGGAAACTGCTTCTCGGCTCATTCAGATTGTTGGCAATGCTATATCTAGTTCCTTCTAACACTTTCAACATGGCCTCTTCCATCCTCAAACCAGCAGCAGTACTTTGAGTCTGGTCCGTGCTTTACAAGCTTCTCTTCTTGCCTCCAGCCACAGAATCGTCTCTGCTTTTAAAGACTCAAGTGATGAGTTAGGGCCCATCCAGCTAAGACACGATAACCTCCCCATTAAAAGATCTGATAACCTCCCCATTAAAAGATCTGAAATCTTAATCACATCTGCAAACTCCCTTTTGCCTTGTAAAGGGATATTTTCACAGGTTCCAGTGATTAAGCAGTTGGGGCAGCATAAGGAGGGGTGGGCAGGAGACTTGTCTTGTGTGATAAGCCCGGTAGTGGTACTCTTTGACTTTTAAAATTATGTACATTTTACTTTGGGCAAATACAACACACAAAGTTAAAGTCCATGATCAAATTGGCAACTATTAAATTCAAATTGACTCTCTGCAATGTATCAAAAATAGTCATTATTCAAGCCATTTATTTTATATAGTTTTTTTTGTGTTTCTAGTAAAATGACCTAAGATTTGCAAAGCTTGTTAAGAAATATTAGGCACAACCATGTCTGGGCCCTTGTGAAAATTCCAATTTGAATGGACCACACGGCTCATCCAATGTATTAATTCCTTTGTTATTATAATTACATTAAAGGACCGACTCCTCGGGTTATCTTTGGTCATTACTGCTGACAGCTAGCTATTTCCTGGGGCAAGAGCAGGAGGTGATCATAAACATATTCTCTTGATATGTAAAATAAAAGTCATCATCTTAGTTTTTATTGGATGCCAGAATTAGTAGAGCCAATCCAGTCCAAGGTCATTTTACAGATGAGGACACTGATGCTTAGAGAGAGGAAGGGGCCTGTCCATGGCATCACTAGTGTTTGTGGTAAAAATCCTCTTTTCCAAATGAGTTCCACCACTTATGGCTAGTTGAGTCTTAGATGGGATGATCAATCACCAACATCTTTGTTTTATAGATGGTGAAACAGATGCAGACAGGGCGAGACACTTGCCTAAACTAAGGCCATTTGGAACTCTTAAATTCTAGCCTAGCTTTCTTTTCAAAGCAAACTGTCTCTGAATCCTCTATACAATACTAAGCTAAATCTTAAGTCACTTCTACATTCCTAATACCTAGCACATTGGCTAGTGCATAGATGAATGAATATACACATGAATCTGCAAAAAATTCACTTTGCAATAAAATTACTTAAATTCTCAGTCTTCTGGGTGTGCCCTAGTGGCCTAGTAGATATGGCCATGGTACATAGTCCACAGACATCCCAAGGACCCATGTTAGAGACCTGGTGATGGGGGCGAACAATATAAACAATTAAATAAGATAAATGCTTCTTCTTCTTTCTTCCTGTCTGTCAGGCTACTCGCCTTCATTCCTGCCTACACCTTTCCTTTAAAATAACTTTAAAAATACTCCATCTTCCAGTTGTAAGCAATTTGGCAATAATTTTAAATAAGATGTTTCTGCCTCTTTAGGAAATATAAATACATCACTGGTTATATAGGTTTTAAAGTCATACTAACTTGTTTTCTAATTCTGTCTTGTATCCAATTCCAGTTCTGTCTAATTATGTGTGGTTTTAGATACACAACTCAATGATCTTATGTCTCAGTTTCTTCATCTGTAAAATGGAGATCATGCAATCTTTCTAATGGATCTCACAGGGGCATTTTGTGAAATAACACACATAACTTGGCATGGGATAGTCACTCAATAACTATTAATTTTCCCTCCTTATATAACCGCTTACCTAATAATGTTGAAAATTAGCAGTGAAACGTTTTCCTGTTGCTAATGATAAAGTAAAAATGTGACCATTAGGAAAGACAGTTAAAAGCCAAAGAAACGTCAGGAAGAAATAATCTTGGGAACTGATGACAAAAATATCTAATCCATCCAAATGACAAACTCTTCCTTTGCTTAAAATAAAAGCACACTGGGGCGTGTCTCTGTGGTTCAGGCAGCTGAGATACTGGTGTGCGGACCATGTACAGCCCAAGGACCTGGGTTCATGACCTGGAGCCAGGGTGAAAAATAAAAATAAAGCAATAATAAATAAAGATCCTTCTTCTTCCTCTCTCTTGCTTCCTTCCTCTAAAAAAAAAAGTAAAAGCATGCTAAAGTTTAGCTACAGGATTTACAAAAAATACTTTATTAATAGTTTGAACTAATCATTGGGTTTTTAAAGAAAGCAGAACCTCTGAAATAAATGTTCTTTTCCCCTTGCTTTCTTCTGAAACTACCAATTTTTGAGTAGCATAACATGCTACTCATGTGAGCATAAATTGGCGCTTGTAAAAAAGCAGGACTTCATGGAAATGACAAAATGGCAAATTATTCTGGAAAGCAAATATGTTTAGATCATTCTGACTTCTATCCCTCTGAGATAAAGTGGACTTATTTTTGACAAGAGAAATTTGCTTTCTACAGATCTCATACAGATACACAATCTCAAGTGTCCTCACTTAATTGTTTTTGGTCTTAATAGTCAGTGTTGATGTATTCAGAATCAGAAGGAGGTCTAAAACTATACTTTCCTGGATATGGAGTTCCAGAATCTTCTAGGATCATTCTAAGATAAAAAAGTAACCTGCCGGGGGTCAGCACCCCATACCCACACCGTAGGGCTTGACTCTTGTGAAAATAAAGGGTTATTAACAAACATGGTCTGGCTAAAGCCCTACTCCTAGAGCTTAAAAAATAACAACCCAAAATAAGAAAACTACCCCCTCCTGTGAATGACATTCAAACCATTCTGCTGTAGTTTTAGAAAATGTGGAACTCTTAACACTTTCTTTTAATCAGGCAGCTATTCAAAATTGACTTCTTAGTTTTAAATCCAATCTGCTACTGTGATTCACTCGTACCTAGAGCCTCCCACTCAGGTTAGGATAGGTTCTTTAAGTATACTGCACTCTTTTAATTTTAATACTAGAAAGGACCAGTTTTCCATTTTACTTCATTATTACAACTACAATAGATCATATGTGGATGTTCTTTAGGTGCTGTTTGCAAAGGCTGCACAAATATTCAACTAAGTGTATGCTCTTACCAGAAAACATACTAAGAACAGAAGGGGACTATATGACAAATGATTATAAGATAAAATAACCATCTTGGAAATTTTTTCCGAACATTTATTCTCTTAACTCCATTTTTTTTCTGCCACCCATTCCTCACAACGCTTTCCCCAAAATAAGACCAAAGAAAAACATTTGGGTGACATACAAAAAGACAATATTTATTTTACTCAAGCATTCCTAAAAGAAGTTAAACAAAATGATCCCTAGTTGAAGACATTGCCAAAAATGTTAACATTGCTTCATATACCCCATCAGGGCCCAGATAAAGAAAAATCTTATCGGAATGAAAGAGTAAGAATGACTGTCCTTACAATGGGTTTGTTTAGGTATGTGGAGAAAAAAAATCCATATAGGTTAGACATAAAAGAGAAAATAAACCTACTGGATTCCTGCAGGTGGGTGAGAATTCCTGTAATGCGTTAGTCTCTAGAGATCTCCAAACCTGTGGATCACTTGTCAACAATTATAAAACAGCCGTAGTCACTCCCATTATTTACTGGCCCCTTTACCCTCAACTATTTTACAGCTAAAGGGGGAAGATGGAAATAAAATACAATTTCCCTACTACTGCCAGGCTGCTGGGCTATCAGCATCAAAGCTTCCTGGGCAATCAGAGAATCAAAGCATCCCCCTTCTGCCAGCTAGATAGCATAATAGTAAAAATGGCTTTGGGAGAGGCACTGAGGTGTTCTATTTCTTGGAATGAAAGAAGAGCTGTATAGTAAGTGGTCTCATTCCTACACAAGAAAGGCAAATATTCTTTGTAGAGAACAGTAGGACAAAGTGGAACATCCATTTTGCCTGTCTCTCAGCCTCAATCCGACCTCAAAACTAAAAGCATAAGGAGGAACACTTTTATATCTACCATTCCCACAAACCCCAATTTCCTTAGAATAGCCAGGGCACAGCGCTCTTCCACGGTGGGGCAAGCAGGTTGTTACTTTTGCCTAAAATGTGAAGAACGGGGCTCTCTGATCTCCCTTCCCATAAGAGCGAGAATTGCCAGTAGCATCATTTTATTAATGCAAAGAGGTGAACGTTTGGAAAATTTGTGACATAAAGTTCTCAAGCTCCAACCAGTAATCTTCCACACTTCCTTCAATTTGGAGGAAGGAGGAGGAGTAGAAGGAATAGCGTGAGAATGGAACCCTAACATATGAATACAAACATGTGGAGTCTTGGACACTGGATACTTGTGTAACACACAAAACCTACTTAATAACTATCATGGCAGTAAGGGAAAAGAGGAATATTTGGCTTGTGTTATAAAGGGTAAAAACACAACTATTCTTTTTTTCCCAAGCAAATAAAAAAGTTCTAAGTGCAGATAATACTTCCTTTCTATTTAGAAAGTGCAGAGAAATGAATCATAAATGCCAAAACCCTTCAAATAAATGCAGACTCACAAGAAGCTACAAATATATGCAAGAATTAGTCATTGTTTTTCACTTTACTCACACTTTACCTGAGATGCAAATTATTCTCTGCCCCGCTGGGTGTTCTAAGCAGATTTCTATTCTAATTTCTAAAACAAAGGTGAAAGACTGACAATGAAGGGAATGAGGAGAAATCAGTGTGGGAATTGAGGAGTTGAAAGGTCTGAAAAAATGACCAGTGGAGATAAAGAAAGTGGTGTGGTAAGAATTGAAGAGTCCCAACTATATTGTCAACCTTTTGAGGGAGGCCCTATTTCAAACCCGGGGGCCGAGCATAAGCCAGACACATAGTAAGTACTTAATTTTAGTAGTAGAGGTGAAGAAAAAACAACAGATCATTGGAGACTGTGTGGTTTAAACTCTAATGCCTAATAGGTCATTCTGCCTCCAAGGCCCTTAAAAGCCTGCATTGGCTTTGAAAGTTCTTAGTGAAGAAGCCACTTCTGCTTTTTCAGTAGCTGTCATCCTCAGGACCAACACTGATGTCTGGGCATTTCAAAGCAGAAGCTGCTGAAAGGGTCGATGATTCCCCACTGCTCAGATTTTTAATAACTGCAAACATTGCTCAAGGGAATTCCAAACAAAAGATAACAGACTTATCAACTTTGTTTGCTAGATGCTCTCTGTGCCTCAAGGTTGGTATTAACATTTGCACACAAAAATGGAGTTCTCCCACCAATAAAATCCGTTGCTATTGTTTGACACAAAGAATACAAAGCAGGCAGGGATCTCTCAGGAAGCAGTCACAACTCTGGATAAGACGATGGCCGTCATCACCTTTTTTGCTTTGTCCCTTGGTTTGAAGCCTTTGCAAAGGATGTCTGCTTCTATAATTCAATGAGAATGCTTCCTTTCTCTTCTCCAAAGGGCCCATTATTTTTAGTTTTTCCTACTCAACACAGAGACCTGTGGCTCTAAAGAGCTGCCTATTTTTAAATGGTCCAGTAGTCATTTCAGTTTCCATTTAACAAGTTCCTGGATAACAAATGGAGAATGGGATGACAAGGTCACATGGAAGGTTAAAATAAATTATCCCCATCACTGAGAGGTTCTCTTCAGATTTTCTATCAGCACAACAGAGTCAGTTTCTTCTTTGGTTTGCTTCTCATAGATGTTGTACTTCTTCCAGTGCTGAAAAAGAGGAAAAAACAGAAGTACGATGACTTTTCTAAACAATGTTTTCCCTGAGTATTCACAGGCAATGCTTATTTTTAGGTTTGCATGTATGCAACCATGAGTGTGTGTTTTCCTGTTATGATCTTTTTGACCTAAGAACCCTCATCTATTTGAAGAAATAATGAAACAAAACAATCAGGAATTAATATTAACGGGGGGAAAGCATGAGATTTCTAGATGACATTTAATAGCTATCTCAGGAAACAAACAAATTCAGATATCTCCAAAATTGGAAATAAAGCCTTGCAAAGAACAAAAGGATAACATGCTTTTCTTACTTCAACGGTTATTACCTTTATTTTCTTACCACTCAAATTTGATCATTACTGTAGAGCTATAATCGATTCAAAAAAGTCAACTAGCATCTAGGTGAACAGCAATATAGGAAATGTCCTAAGAGCTTCATGTCACAGCTTTTGTTAGAACAGGGATCATGCATAAGGTAAGCTCATATTGAACTTGTCTCTTATGGTGAAAGCTAATAACCTAGTCTATGCCTATTCTATTTATAAATCAAAGGAAAAGATAAAAGCTAAGCTCAATCCCCTCATCTGTAAAATACTGTTAGACTGAACCTAGATCAAATCCAGCGGACTCTGTTGTTTTGAGTGAAGTTTTATTGGCATATGTCCATTTGTTTTTTGTTTTGTTTTTGTTTTGTTTTGTTTGGAAGGAAGAGGCCGGAATGAAGGCAGGCAGGCAGGAAGAGCAAGAAGGAAGCATTTATTTAGATGTTCATCTTGGTGGTTCCCTGTGACAACCTGGGTCCTTGACTGCACCATAGCCATGCACGACAACACAGCAGTAGATGTAATACTCGACCACCCAGGGCATGCACCCATTCATTTTGTGTTGTCTATGGCAGTTTTCGTGCAACAACAGCAGACTTGAGTTGCTAAGACAGAGACCAAGTGGCTCTCTAAGGAAAAATATTTACTATTTGGCCCTTTACAGAAAAAGTTTGCCAACCTCTACACTAGATTATTTTGGAGCCTGTTTTCTACTCTGATGTTTTACAATTCTATAAGCCTAAGAAGGGAAATAGGAGAAAAACAGAAACAAGAACAATAACTGTTTAGCTGCCTCAGACTATGCAATTCCAGATGGACTGAAAAAGAGAGGCGCATCTAGTGCTAAGATGACCTGTAGACGAATGAGTTGGGAAAAACAATGCTTAAAATATCCAAATTATTCTTAAAAAATTATTCAACCCTGATAGTCCTAGCAGAATGGCTAAAATAAAAAATACTGATTATTTAAGCGCCTGACAAGGATGCAGAGTAATCATATCTATCATGTGGTTGGTGGAAATGTAAAATACCACAGCAGTTATGGAAAACAGTCTGACAGTTTCTTTTCTGTTTTTATTTTTGTTACTATATTTTTTGAGGCATCATTGTTTTACAACACTATATAAATTTTAGGAGTGCAGGTTCACTCTTCATCAACTGTATATTACACCCTGACCACCACCAAATCTCTACCAGTCCTCCACGATTGTCCATTGAGCCCCACTACCCTGCAAGCTGGTCCCAACACCCCTTCCTCTGGTAACTTCAGTTCTGCTGTCAGACATCAAGGGTTGATTTTTGTTTTCTTTTGCTTGACTGTTTGCTTTGCTTCTTTATATTCTACATTCATTATTTGTCTTTTTCTTTTGGACTTCTTTCATTTAGCATAATTCTATCTAGTTCCATTCATGTTGTCACAAATACTAAGATTCCACATTCCATCTGGCTTTTAGTATCTGAGCAGTATTCAACTGTGTATATACATCACATCTTTATTCAGTCATCTGTCGACAGGCACTGAGGTTGTTTCCATAGCGTGACTACTGTAAATAGTGCTGCAATAAACATAGGGGTGTATTCAATTTATAGGCATATAGATATTCATAGTAGTCTCATGCTTTGTATTTCTCTAGTATCTGTTATAACTTCTTTCATTTCTAATTCTAGTTATTAGTTTTCTCTTTTTTTTTGTTGTTGAGCTTAGCCAAAGGTTTCCCAGTTTTGTTTATTTTTTTTTTTAAGGTGCAAGCAGGAATGAAGGCAAGTAGGCAGGCAGGCAAGCAAAAGGAGAAAGGATAAGCATTTTTATTTTGATTTAGTTGTTCACACTGGTTGTTACCCCCACCCCCAGATCCAGGACTTGAACCCAGAGGTATGTAGGCTGAGCACCTTTGAAGGTGACTGACCTAACCACTACTCCATGAGGGCATGCCCTTGCTTATCTTTTCAAACAATCAGCTCTTAGTTTCATTGATCTTTTATGTTATCTTTTCTATTTTTTTATTTTATTTCAGTCCTAATTTTTACTATTTCCTTCTTTCTACTGACTTTGGGTTTAATTTGTTCTTTTGCTAGTTCCATTTGATGTAAAATTAGATTATTTGAGATCTTTCTTATTTCTTGAGGTAAGTGTGCATTGTTATAAATTGTCTTCTTAGAACTGCTTTTGCTATGTCCCAAGAGTTCTGATAGCTTGTGTTTCTGTTTTTTGTCTCCAAGTATTTTATTTTCTCTTTTGACTTTCTTATTTACCCAGGAGTTATTCAAAAGCATGTTGTTTTGTCTTCACATATTTGGTATTTTTCAGCTTTCTTTTAGTGGCTGAATTTTAGTTTTATAGCACTTTGATCAGTGAAGACATCTGATATGACTTCAATCTTTATAAATTTGTTGACACTTGTTTTGAATATTCCATATGCACTTGAGAATAATTAATTCTGTTTTGGGGTGGAGTGTTCTGTAAATGTCTATTAAACACATCTGATCTAATTCATCATTTAAGACACTTGTTTCCTTGTTAATTTTCTGCCTGGTTGGTCTGTCCATTGTTATAAGTGGGGTGCTGAAGTCCTCTATTTTCTGTCGGTCTCTCTTTAGTTACATTACATATTTAATGCTCTTATCGTTTGGTGCACACATATTAATAAATGTTATTATCTTGTTGCTGAATTGACCCCTTAATCATTAATGTTCTTCTCTGTCTCTTATTACCCTTTTAATTGGAAGTTTATTTTATCTGATCTAAGTATGGCTGTCCTTGCCTTTTTTAGGCTACCACTTGATTTCAGGATTGTCTTCCAACCTTTAACTTTGAGCTTATATTTTTCTTTGTAGCTTAGATGAGTTTCTTGTAGGCAGCACAAAGTTAGGTTTTTAAAATCAATTCAGCCACTCCATGCCTTCAGACTGATGAGTTCAAACCACTGATATTTGGGGTAATTAATGATAAGTATTTATTACCATTTTGTTATTGTTTTGGGGGGTTTTTACAGTCTGTCACTGTACTTTTGGTCTTCTCTTAATTCTCCTGTCTGGTGCTTTCATAGCTTCCTTTTGAGTATATTTGGATTCCCTTTTCATTTTTTTTCTTTAGATTTTTTTTGAGGGTACCATGGGGTTTTCATATAAGTTTCCATGCTTACAGCCTATTTTAAATTGAGCAAGTTAATCTCAAGCTCATTGCAATCACCCAATTTTTACTCCCCCTCCCTTTTTAAGTTTTAGATGTCTTACTGCTTCTAAGTAGAGTTATTTTTCATTTTAGAAAAGTCCCTTTATTATTTCCTGCAAGGTTGGTTTAGTGGTGATGAATTCATTGAACTTTTGTTTTTCTGGAAAGCTCTTTATTGCTCCTTTAATTTTAAGTGATAACCTAGAAGGGTAGAGTATCTTTGTTTGGAAGTCTTTTTCTTTAAGCATTTTGACTATGGGAAGGCAATAAGTTCAAGATTTTACTAGTCTGCCATCTTAGAATCTCCCCAGTCTGATAGTTTCTTATAAAAATGAAATGTTCACTTACTACATGACCCATAAATTCCAATCCCAGGTACTCATTAAGAGAAATAAAAACGTAAGTCCACACAAAGATGTTTTTACATGAATGTTTGTATTAGCTTTACTCATAAAAGCCAAAAAATGGAAATAATCCCAGTGTCCTTGAACAAGTGAATGGTTAAACTGACACAGTCATATCATGGACTATTGCTCAGCAATTAAAATAAATGAGCATTGATATAAATACATCACGGGTGTCCGTTAAATGCACGATGCTTTTTTTATCTAGAAAAGATAAAATTTTAGGAACAGAAAACATCAGTGATTGCAAGGTTATAGGATTAAGGTAGGGGGTTGACTTCAAAGGGGCATGCGGGAATTGGGGGGATGACAGAAATGTTCTATATTTTGATTGAAATAGTGGTTATAGTCCACATATATCCCAAGGTCCCTGGTTCAAGACCTGGGGCCAGGAAAACAACCAGGCTGAAAACCTGAATAAAATAAATAGGGTGCCTCTTCCTCTTCTCTCTTCCTGCCTGCCTGCCGGCTTACCTTCATTCCTGCCTGTACCTTTCCTTTATAAAAGAAAAATGCACAGACTTCTAACAAAAAATAATATGAAAAAAACTATATAACCTTGAAACAATGGCTTAGTCAATAAATGGCAATTTGAAAAATGACAAAGCATTTGAAAATAAAGTCAAACTCTACCTCACAGCCTACAGGTAAATCCCCTGTATAAGACATAAATACCAAAACAGAAAATCAAAGTACTAGAAAATATATTGGGCTACAATTATACAAATCTGATAGGAAAGAGCTTTCTACACATAAAAAATAAAAAAAAATTGACTGCATATAAAAGAAAAAAACTTTTATACATCATTAATCACCCTATGTACAATACAAAGGCAAACACAGATGACAAGTCGAAGGATTAATAACTGATACATAAAAATGCTTAAGAAACTACCAAGTTAATGATGAATAGCGCAGAGAAAAACCGGACTATGAACAAGGATTTCACAAAAGAATTAATTCAAGCCAATGAACATATGAAGAAATAAAGTATAAAAGCTGACATGTAAAATTAAAACAAGATGCCTTTAGCTCACCTCTCAAATTTGTAAGAAATTTTTTTTTAAATTACATATATTCATGCTGTCAAAATGTGGCAAAACAATCATTTTGACACATAAATGGCAGGTTGAGAAATTGGTATAATTTAATTGCAAATCTTTGCTCTTTTTGAAAAATTTGAGTTATGTATTCTAATGTATGTATGCTCCCATTTTCTTAATATGAAGTAATTAGATACTATATATGTGACCAAGGTGTTTAACAGCATGTATTCTTTATTTTTATGTATCAGTAAAATCGATCCACATCATTTTCTTCAACTTCTGCAAAATATTTCATTGCATAAATGCACCATAACTTATTTATCCAGCATCTTTAATACATATTTGACCTGCATATCCTTTCTGAATGACAATTTACTGATATCTATCAGGGTTTAAAATGTATAACCTCCTTTGATATAGAGATGTTACTTGTAACAATTTATCCAAGAAAGTAATAAAATACATAGGATAGTATTAGCTGCAAATGATGCCAATAATATTGAGACTTAGAATTCATCTATATGCCCAATGATAGGGTTTTGGCTAAGTACATTATTTTATATATATATATATATATATAAATATATATATACACACAATGGAATACTATTTGCCATTTAACAGTATATTATGGTGATCTGGTAGAGGCCAGGGTGTGCTGACATATATCTGAGGAATGGGGAAACTGCACATATGGGGAATCTCTCTATACCTATGAGTTTAAGGTGTAAAACCAAAGTTACTGCAATAAAATTTTTTAATACATAGAAGTATGTTAAAGGACCAGGCTTATCAAACTTCTGTAAATGGCCAAATAATAAATATTTTTAGTTTTGAGGGCCACACAGTCTCTGTCTCAGTAAAGCCACTCTGCTGATGTATCTTGAAATCAGCATAAATGAACAGGCATGACTGTGTTCCAAGAAAACTTTATGGACACAGAAATTTATTTTCATGTGCCAAGACACAGTATTCTTCTTTAGGTTTTTCACCTATTTTAAAGTAGAAAAACCATTTTTAGTTGGCCAGTGTACACAAACAAGCAGTAGGCAGGATTTGGCCTGTGGTCTATAACCTACAGGGAAATTCAGAGAACAAGGTGGTGACTGAAAGCAGATTGAATCTCCCCAAATGCCACCATAAAAACCACAAGTAGGAAAGGTTAGTAGGTTTAATAGGAAAGCAAAACCAAAATGTATGGACACAAGCTAAAAAAAACAAATGAAAATGATGCCCTGTGAATCCTGAAGTATGAGTGGGTGGGACAAGTTAGAGTGAAATGGTATCAGCAATGAAAAATGTGGAGAGAAAATCAGAAGGGCACCTAATAGATATGAGACCTCTAAAATAACTCATTTAAATCCCAGCTAGCTGATTTATAAATAACAACTGAGACTGGGGTTTGTGCCTTTTAAGCATAACTGAGTGCAACGTACAGGAGCTGCAGGGACCCAAGAACTCTCTAAACCATCCCAAGCCCTCTTCTCGGGCAAAGTCTTACTCTAATGAGAAAGTGGAGGGACTAGGCTTCACATTGACCAGAACAGAACAAAAGACAAAAAATAGAAAGTCCAGATAAAAGTAGAGGTGGACAGGTAGTTCCAAGAGGTTTCAGAAAGGAATTCATTTTGAACAACTATCAAAAATAATAGATGACTAAATTCTATAGTCATGAAATAGGGGAGCAGGGAACCTATCCTAAATCAAGTCTCTTCAAACTTCAGAGGAGTTAATTTCATGTAAAAAAAAAAAAGTAACAGGATAATATCCTTACATAATTAAACATGCCAGAAAGCTATGTCCAAAAATGCACAAAATTATAATCTAATATTTCAAAACTAGCTAAAATAAATTAAGGGGAAGTTATATGATATGAAAAGTATACATGATATGGAAGAACATAAAATTCAGAAGATGAATACCTCAGAAGTAGCATGACAAAGTTCAGAAAATAATTAGTTAAAAAAAAATCATTTCAGAAATGAAGACTAAGCTAGAAGGAACCTAGGGGCAAATAAACACAACAGATAAACCATAAGAGAAACAGAAGATGAAAAGATTTTTAATCAAAAAAATGAAGGTAGATAACAATTATTCAAAAGCATGTTACAAAAACAGAAGAGAGGCAAAGAAAACAAGGGAATAGGAATAACTAAATTCTATATGTGAAGCAATTTGTACTGGAATTTTAAAAAATCTGAAACCACATGCTAAAAGGGATTAACATGAACCTGGGAAAATCAATTCCATCAATATGTAAATAAGTTAAGAAATGCTGGGCACACGAATCTTTCCTGAAAAAACCTTTAGAGTTCCAAACAACCAGAATAACTGGAGAGACACTGACATAGAGTCTGACAGTGGACATGAAATATCCATCCACACAGAATTAAAACTAAATGAGGGCTGGAAGAGAGACAACCTAGTACTCAGGGGCTGCACGTACTGACAGTAAAAACAGTGGACTACTTGAACAAAGGGGAAGAAAAGGGGAGAAAGCATGTGGAAAAATGTTCTTTTCAATAGTCATAAAAATTACTTAGTAATTTGTTAAATTTTAAGAAATTCTTTTAGTTACAAATGTGTCTTTGCCATCTGTTAATCCAAATAAAATTAAATATCAGAATTTTATTCAAACATATTCTATAATCTGATTGGTTTAAGGGCAGACTGGAAAAATCAGGATACCTGCATTTGGAGCCCAGCTCTGACACTCAATTTGGATCCAAACTCTGCTCTATAGGAGCAGTGTGACCTTGAGCAAGTCCTACAACCCTGTGTGCCTCATTTTCCTTATCTGCCCAATGTAGCAAATACCTACTGTAGAATGGGGACAAATTCATGAGGAAAGTGCTAAGAAAAGTATCTGACACACGGCAAAACTCAGTAGATCATGAACTATTAATATTGCTGTTGCTATTATTCCATTGGCCAATAGAAGTGTTACCTTTTCTCTATGTTGTTCACATAACATTAATGATGGTTGTCTTTAGATAATAGGATTAAGAACAATTTTCTCTTTCCCTTTTGGCTATCTGTAATTCTAATTTCTCTACAATAAATATATATTGCTTTCAACAGAAAAAAAATTTATTCAACAAATACACCATGAATATTATTCCATTGATTCCTGGTCCTTAGATCTAGTGCTTAGCTGTATTAGACAGGGAAACAAAGCAATGCTTTAATGAGGTACTCACTGCAGGATAAATGGCTTCCAAGAAAGAAATACTTGGCTTACTCTCATTTTCACCCTTTATCAGTATTCTGGTCTTTTCCTGAGCACTGCTTCTATAAATATATCCATGAAGGCAAAAGAAACAATGCAAAGGCTCTGACCTATTAGTCAGTTTTGGTCATTATATGTCAGTCTAATTGTTAAATTACTAGTAGAGGTGCACTCTGGTAGCTCAAGTGTTAAGTCCATGCCTGGGGCACAGTCCATGTACAGCCCCAGTAGGCAGGATCACAGCTTGGGGCCTTGGAAGCAATTAAAATAACTAACTAAATAAAATACCTCCTCCTCCTCTCTCTGCCTTCCTGCCTGCTGTCTGTCTGACTTCATTCCTGCCTACTTCCTTCCTTAGAAAGAAACTTGTAGCAAAAAAATAAGTCTACAAAATTACCAGTCCATAATTCGATTCTTAGTCATTTTTTAAAAACAAAGTCATCAATAATAGAATAATGGCCAAGGATAATAAACATCACAGAAAAAATTCAGAATGTAACCCAGAGGCTGACTCAACGGGTTTTTAGCTGTTAGTCATCTAATCTTGAAAAAACAGAGTGTTAAAGAGGCATTTATACTTTAAAGAAATAAACAAATTTCATGTGTCTCAATTTAAGAGTACTTTCAAGATTTGGCAATTTCCCACAGAAGTGAAGTGGGTTTCATGCACCACGCAAATACATTGATCTTTTATATAAAAGCCCATGGATTACATGCCCCCCCAGTCTTCTTCAGACCAGCATTCACAATGGAGAGTTAAACACTATGAATCAGCCTTCAAATCGCTGCAGCATAAAAAAGAACTAATGGAGTGCAGTGAGGAGGGGACTAATTAGGCATCAAGTATCCTATCTTTTAGCAGAAACTGAAGATCAAAACAACCAAAGAACCTAGCTGATAACAGAAAGTGGCACTTTATAGAAAAGTGTAGATTCAATGAGAGATGAGAAAGATCATCTTTTCACAATCCCTAAAGTATGATTGGCTCAAGCAAGCACACCAAGGGGCATCAAAAGCAATAGTTTAAGAGTTGACAGCATGCCAAAATAACATCATACAGGTTATCTTCAGGTGGCAAGGGAGGAAATAGTGTAGATGGCAGGATGGGATATGTTATCACCTTAAAGAAGCAGTCAACCTTTACCTCACTAAGATGTGGAACAACTGGATAGAATCTATCTCCTGATGATTCAAAAGGCTAGAAAAATTTAAATATGGACTGAGATTGGATGATATTAAGAAATCAATCATTTTTAAAGTGTGGTCATATTATTTCAGCTCTGTAGGAAAGCATTCTTAGTTTTTCAAGATACATAGTGAAATTGGAAGTCAAATCCAAGTGCAAAAGCTGCTTTGTAATCAGGAATGCAAAACTGGCACATTATTGAAAGTATAATTGTTTACCAAGAATCAGAGGGAAAGATATAATTTTTATGGATGAAAAAGAAATGGATGCAGAGCAGAAACAATTCCTTCTGCACAGCCTCCCCCACCCCCATCAATATGGCCAGCAGCCCAATTAGTCACAAAGAAAAGGCAAAACAGCAAAGCAACAGAAAGAAACGCTCCTGGCCAAAATGTTACTACAGTGATGAAAAAAACATTGTCAAAACACAAAGAAACCTTGAGGAAAACTATACAGAGATCTAATTTATTTGTGGCCACACCTAAATATGCTTTTTGAAGAACCACTATTAATGGTGCAACGTGAAAGAGCATGTTTACAAAGAGCATGCCTTATTTTTTTGGATCTGGAGTTGGCAACTTTAAGCTACAATAGATTCAAGTTCAGGTTCTGCCATGATCATGCTACATGATAGTCTCCAATGTCCCCATCTCTAAAGTGAGGGGACAGGACTAGACTGGAGAGCTTTGAAAATGTATAATTAAAGAGAAATAAACATGTAAACATCGACCTCCTTAGATGACCTCTGGGGCCATGTTCATTCGCTAATTCAGTGATTCTAGAAGTTTTAGTCTTTCAGTCACATAAGCAGTTCAAGTTGTTAAGATTGTTACTATACAGATAAAGTGGATTATTCATTTGGCTAAAAAGCAAATATGAACATTTGTTCTATTAATTACCCCTTTCCCCTGCCTGGCATTTTTATTATACTTTTTGTTTTAAAGATTGGTTGTAATTTAATGGTCTACAACCATCACGAACAAAAATATTTTATTCATCTTGTCACTGTATCCACCTCACTAAATTTTAGAATTATCTGACTCATCAGGACAACCTATTATCCACTAGACAGCACACTGGAGAAAAGCAATTTCCCCATCTCTGAGAAAAAGATAATTGATCTGATTTTGCTGTCAGTGTTACCATCATTCATGCTATCACCCAGCATTGAAATTTAAAGTTATGCTTTCCTCTCCCTACATTTCTCCAGTCACACAGAATTACCAAGTCCTAACGAGTTTCCTTTAATAATGTCTCTTGAATCAATCTCCTCTGTTACCACCTAAGTACAAGTTGCTCTTACTGCTCAGCTCTGGATGACCGTAATATTCTTTTCCCCTAATGCCTTCTACAGAGTTTCTTTGTATAATAAGAATAATACATGCTTATTAAAGGCAATTTGGAAATTTCAGAAATGGTACAGAGAGAGAACATCAATTTTCATACCCCTCTGCCCAGAGATGATCATTTTGAACCATTTCTTTCCACTCACTGTTTTACATATTTATATCTATATATGCATTTTCATAAAATTTAGGATAATATATTGAATATACATATTTTTTCTTTTCTAAAAGAGAGGAAGGAAGGTAGGGAGAGAAGGAAGAAGAATCTTTATTTATTTTGGTTTTTCACCCCAGTCTTGAACCCGGGCCCTTGGGTTATACATGGTCCACACACCAGTGTCACAGTTGCCTGAGCTACAAGGGCGGGGCTCACGTTACTTACTTTAACATCACTATTTTACGATGATCTTAAATGCTCTGAAGACCTAACTTTTTTTTTTAAACTAATTCTTGGTTGTTGATGTTTGACTGACTGTTCTTTTTTTATGCAGAAACAAATGATGTACTGACCATCCTTGTATCAGGATTGTTAAATTACATCCACAGAATAGGTTCCTAAAAGTACAAACACAGAATCAAAGGTTTTTGTTACATTTTACCAACTGCCTTCCTAGAAGAATATACTCCATTTCACAAGCCAGACAGCAGTACATGAGGAATGTCAGATTCCTCTACTCATGTGTTAACACTGGACATTATCACTACTTAGAGGTTTATTAGCTGAAAGTTTATATCTCATCAATGCTTTGGTTAGTATTTCTTCTATATTGGGGAGTCCAAACATGTTGTCACAAGTACTGGGCACTAGTATCGTACCATTATAAGTAGTCTTCATTTTACCAGGAGGGTCAGCACACTCAAATTAGGGGCCTACCAAGTTAGGTCAAAGTCTGAAGCTACCCTCAGTGAGAACTGGGAACGGTAGGGCCTGAGACCAACTGGAGACTGTATGCCATGTTTAGGATTACAAATTGAACATTTTTAAATATATCTCCCTGGCCAAAACATTTATGGAGCAAATCCAAGACTTGGTTCCTAGTTTACCACCATGCTAAGCCTCCCCTCTTTAATAAATTCCCTCCAGATTACTCTCAGAATGATATTTCCAGTACTTTCCCATATATGGTCAGCCATAAAGAACTCCAAATCTTTTTCTCAGAAGTTCTCTATCTTAACCTTCTACTTCTACCATGAAGAACTCTCAGGAGGTGGTGAAGTTCGTGAGGACAAGCATTCTATCTTACAAAAAGCAATTCTGCATAATGAAAAAAGAAAGAACTCTGGAATCAGATAGTCCTGAGCTAAATTTCACTTTACCACGTACTATCTGTGTGACTTCAGTAAAATTATTTAACCCCATTGAGGCTCCGTTTCCTCTGTAAAATGCTACCACTAACAGCACTTACATCACTGGGTGGTTATAAAAATTCAACAAGGGAGCATAAATAAAGCACTTAATGCACTGCTTGGCACACAGCAGACTTTCAGTAACTGGTTAGAGTTATCAATAGAGTACTTGTACAATTCCCAACCTCCAGCTATCACAGTAGCTAGTGAAGTGAAGAAAGAGCCAAGTAATCCTAAGGAAAAATATCTAGAAGAGTGATTTTCAAAGTGTGGTCCACAGGTTATCTTGCCAGGACAGGAATAATGTGTGGGTTTCCTTAAGAATGCAGACTCCTGAGTCTCACCCCCAGTCCTCCTGAATCAGAATTTCTGGAGGCAGAACCCAAGAAACTATATTCTAACCCATTTTCCAGCTGATTGTGACTCAGCTAAAGTTGAAGACCCATGGGTTACCACATTCATTTCAGTTACAAGATACAATCTCCTCATCAGGCACTTGACTTCTGGCCCAATCTGCCTATTGGTACCCTAACCCCCCCGGGATCTGGCAGCAGTATCATATTCTGTGACCATGACCTTGGTGAAAGAGTCATTCAAAGGAATCCTCCTCTGATAGTATGTCACTCCTCCTGTCTTCCTTTCTGAGCCATATATCATCACTGCCATTGTGAGTCACTCCTTATTACAAGAATTCTTTTTGGATTGAAGTGAAATGGAAATCATTATCAATAGTAATATGAACTGCTAACACTTGCTAAGCACCTGTAATTAGCCAGACATCCTACATGGTTTTTATGTATCACATTAATTTAGTCTATAACAATACTATGAGGCAAGTACTACATTATCTCCTCTTTACATATGGGAAAACTGAGGCAGAGAGAGATTCAGGAAGTTACTGCGCGTCAAAAAGATGGTAAATGACCCAGCAGAAATTTGAATAGACAATCTGACTCCAGAGCCCAGGCTATTATCTACTACACTGAACTACTCCCCTAAATTAACTACCCTCTGCCTATTATTGCTAATTTAAGAGATATACAATAATGTTGCTATTTATTTCATTTACTGTCTTTATTGCCTTATTTGGATAAATGTATCTACTACAGAAAGCTCAAACTCTTGTTCCCATAAGGTCTTAGGTTTTCCAGCCACAAATTCCAGCATGAGTGTGTAGCAAAGTAACTGTAACAGAGTGTGTTCTACTTCCATGTCTTCAGAGACCAGCTTTCCAGGCAACAGCTTGCACAAAGTCTATCTAAATTGCTTGCCCTATCTTTATATTTTCCCAAATCAAATTTTAAAACTTATCCAAGAGTCAGAAGTCGTTCCTAATGGACTAGTTTCCTAAAGGGGCTCCCCCACTACCCATGTTTAGCTCAAACATATTCCCTATACCAGAGATACCTGTGATATGAGATAGGAAAAGTATTCTGGCAACTGTATAAATGATAAGCTTGGCCTGAGGTATAATATTTTAAATCAGCTCTTCTTTAAACTTTTTGATAAATTGTAGCTTAAAATAATGAATTTTTAAATGAAATTTTGACATGTGTTGGAACATGTATGAACGTGATAAATATTATGCCAAGTGAAAGCTAGACACAAATGCTGTAGGATTCCACCCATATAAGGTACTTAGAATAGGCAAATTCATAAAGACAGAAAGTAATATAAAGGGTACTTGGACTGGAGGTGAAGGGGAAATAGGGAGTTATTATATAACAGGCCCAGTGTCTGTTTGGGATGGTGAAAAAGTTCTGGAAATAGTGATAGTTGAACAATATTGTAAATGTATTTAATACACTTAAAAGGGAAAATTTTCTGTTATGTATGTTTTACCAAAATTTTCAAAAATTCCACAGTCTCAATATAAACAAACAAACCAATTTTGAACCTCATGGAATCAGTGCTTACCAGGGTATCATCGTTCTGGTCTCCAAACATTTCTTTTAAAATCTTGCCAGGATCAGGAATTGGAGGGAATATAATGATCTTGAGCCTTGAGGAACACAGAAACATTTTTGATCAAATCTTCCAACCCTTAGGAATATCCCACTGCGATACAGTCATAGTGAAAGGAGGCTTGGATAAGACATGATACATAAGTCATCGTTAGCAATGAAGCAGCTGTGAAAAAATTTCTAAAGAAAGTTGAGAATTCAGTGTACTAAGAGTATCAAGTGTCAGTGAAGCAAAGGGACCAACAGGATAAGTTAACTACTTATACCCTATCACTTACATTTTTTTCTAGTTTGGAGATATACTTGACAAATAAAAACTATATATATTTAAGGTGTACATGTGATGTTTTGATATATGCATATATATGTACACCTTGTGAAACGATGATCGCAATCAATGACATATCAATCACCTCACATAGTTTGGTTGTGTGTGATACCCTATCATTTAAATAATAATGCTGCTTTACTTATAAGAGACCAGATGAGAACCTTCTGTTTACATTTTGAAAAAAAAAATATATATATATTCTGACAACAGCCAGGGTCTGTTTTAATTTTTCCCTTATAACTCCACAGACAAGCAGCCATTAGCAAGAGCTATCAATTCTACATCCACAATATATCCTACATCTGACCACCTCTTAGTACCTCCATTGCTAACATCCTAGTTTACCATTATCTTTCCCCCTAAACACTGTAACGTCAACTTACCTAGTCTACCGGACTCCATTCTTGCCCAAGTCAATTCTTCACTTAGCAACCACAGTGGTCTTTTAGGACAGTAAAGCAGATTCTGTCCCTCCCCTGCTTAAAGCTCTCCATTAATTTTCCCCATGGTGCTCAGGATAAAATCTCAGTTCCTTGCCATGACCTCATTGATTGGGCTCCACCAGCCTCTCCAGCCTCATGTCCTGTCATTCTCTTCCTTGCACAATCTACTCCAACAAGACATGCTAAGCTCATTCTAGCCTCAGGACCTTTGCACTTGCCGTTCCCTTGACCTAGGATGCTCTTTGTCAATTTCCTCAACTTTACTACTATGTGAAATCGTAGCATTATTTATTTCATATATAATGTACATACATACACACATGTACACACACACACACACACACACACACACACACACACACCACTGGAACATTCATAGGGACTTTGTTCACAGATGCAGCCCCAGCAAATAGAGCAGTGATTGGCACTTAAGCAGTCCTACAGTAAGTGTATGTTGAAAGAATCTAGAAATAATGACAAAATATTGGTTCCAGACCCAGCTTAATTATGTCTCAACGTTATGTATTTACTGTAAGAGCAAATAACGGCAATCAGACAGGTCCCTACGGTGAGACAGAGAAAGTGAAACAGTCTCCAGAAATGAGTACCATCTATTAGAGGCAACTCGGTGACCTTCTCTTTCCTCCATCTTTAGCTAGCAATCTGCTTTGCATTAATGCTACACAAGTCATTTAATTAGCAATGGTCTCTTAAAACTTCATTCTAAGAGCTACCAACTAACCATTGATGTATTAAGCATTTGAAAGAAGAGAGTGAACATAGATAAGGCCTATGAGCTATTGCAAATACTTGTAGAGAGAGCAGTGAATGAGCAAAGCCCTGGGAAACTAACCCAACACACTTCTCACCAGAAAATGGGCACAACAGCACCTCTTTGCTATGTCATAATACCCAAAGCCATTTATAGCCAAGATGCTTCTAATACACTGGGCAAACATCAAACACCTGCACGAAGAGTAATAACCATAGCAACCTGGCAGCAGAAACTGGAAATCCTGCCAGGCAGCTGCCTTACCTTTTTAGATAAAGCAGCAGGATGACAATTGCCCCTGCTACAATGACTGGAATGATGAGTAGCATGGTTATGTAGAAGGAATCAGGCTTATTCCCTGGAAAATGGAAAGCAAACAGAAAGACAGGAAGATTAAACCCTTTTAGAAAGAAACCAAGCCACAGCTGTATTAGACTATTGAGCTCACAGGTATTTGTACTCCAACTTCTTTTCCAAAATTCAACTATCTTCTGTTATCTTAATTAGTGGGGAAAAGTTCTGCTCTGGTGCCTAGAATTTCAAGAATGAGTAAATACATTAAAGATGATCTGAAACCAGGATATGTTAACTGAATTCAGATACATATTTTTAAAGAGAGGGAGGGAAGGAAAAGCATTTCTATTTATTGTGGATTTTTGGCCCCCTCGACCACTGCAGCAGGTTGTAAACCTGAGTTCTCAGGCTTTACATGGTGCACACACTAGCCATCTCAGACACAAAGGCATGCCCTGGTTTCAGATATATTAACACCAAGGTTTTATCTGACAAATAAGTCATCTCTCATTAACAGTGAGTCTCTTTCTCAACTCATCCTAACAACTACCACTACTACTACTCTTAACAGGGCACCGAGCATATGTGTGCCACCCTACTGGTGCTTTTACATGCTTAGACCTATGCTAGAGTGGTAGAAATTAGCTCCCATTCATATAGATGAGCAGGATAAGGCTCAAAGAGGTTTAGTGGCTGGTTCCGAAGGGTTTAGCAAGTGATGCGAGTCAATTCAAATTCAACACTGTTCAATTCCAAAATATGTCATTAACTGCCTTGTTACATCTAACACATAGAATGCCCTGTGTCTATTTATAAACTCTTTTTTCCCACTAGGTCATGAATATCTAGAAAGCATCAGCAGGGATTAGTACCACTGTATACTAGGCAACCGCTAAGATGACCCCAAATGTTCCCTGCTTCCTGGTATTCACACCCTCCTATAATTTTCTCCCCTTGAGGGTGGACTGGACTAACTGACTCATTTGTAAAGACTCCAATAGTAACATCAATAGGACACGGTTGCCATATTGGCTGTTCTCTCACACATTCTCTCTTGCTTGGCTCACTCACACGGGGGAGTTAGTTGCCATGTCATGAGGTAGCCCTGTAGAGAGGTCCAAGAGGCGAGGAATGGAGGGAGGCCTCCTTTGTATTAGCTTCCTACAGCAGTTGTGACAAATCACCACATCGCTGCCTGAAAACAACAGAAATGCACTCTCTCGCAGTTCTGGAAGCTGGAAGTCCAACATCAAGGACATAATTCCTCTGAAAGCTATAGAGAAAAATGTCTCCTTGCCTCTTACCACCTTCTGGTGGCTCCCAGGAGTTCTTGGTATTTCTTGGCTTGTTCTGTATCACTCTAATCTCTGCTCCCATCTACCCAGGGCCTCCTTCTCTGTGTGTCTGTGTATCCTTCTGTCTGTCTGTGGAGCCTCCCCTTTTCTTATAAGGATACTAGTCATTAGAAGTACGTCCTACGCAAAGCCAGTATGATCACTTCTTATACCTGCAAAAACTCTATTTCCAAATAAGTTCATAATCACAGGTACCGGGGTTTGGGCCTTTGAACATACCATCTTTAGGAACTACAGTTCAACCTGCTACAGCCTCCATCCAGAAGACAAAGAGAAATTAAAGATTTTCAACAACCACATTAATGAGCTTGGAAGTGAGCTGTCCCATCACATTCAAACCTTCAGGGAAGACTAACTCCCACCTGACGACTTGACCAATATCTAATAAAGAGAACTTGAGTCAGCAGTACCTAGCTAATTCTGGCCCAGATTCCTTACCCATGGAGAGTGAGATGGTAAATGTGTATGTCTAAGCCACTAAATTTGCAGTAATGTATTATGCAACAATAAATGACTACTACAACCATGTCTGGCACATAACTTGCTTACTCTCTTAATAGAGAATTGAAGACCACAACAACCTGTCTCTCTGACTGTTAGATAGTTGTTCAAGTATTCTTAGATCTATTTACCCCAGGGAGCCACAAAAAATTCTATTGGACAGTACCTCAACTATTAGAATTCAGCAATCATGATCTCCCCACGCCAAAACTTATTTCATCAACTTTCTCCCCAAATTCTGAGATTCTTCAACATCCTGATGACCCTTTCAAAGCTATGATTCCAATCTGCCAATGCACCTCCTACAATGTGACACCCAGAAAGGAAGACTGCACACTTCAGTGGTGGGCAGACCACTGTGTCTCAGCCTGTAGCATTCCTTTGTTCTGGGCAATAAACTAACACTGATATCTAGCACTGCATATGCCTTCTGGGGATATTTAAGGCTCCAATATTGAATCACTTTGGGCTTATAGTCAAATAGAGCCCACAACAAGTACACGCTGGTGGCTCAGGAGCTAAGCCAGAGACTGGGGCATAGACCACGTAAAGGCCAAAGACTTGATTTTGTGACATGGGGCTGGGGGGAACAACCCAAGTGAGTGAGTTAAAACTGTTTCATCCTCCTCTCACATCCTCCCTCCCTCCCTGCCTTTATTCCAACCTGCTAGCTTTCTTCTTTAAAACAAAACATACACATCCATAAAGCATGAATCTTTCTAATTCTGTACTTGAGCCTGGCACACAGCTTGCTCAGTCACTCAGTAAATGAAATTGGCTTTGTTTCAAGTCTCGAAAGAGACTTATCTCTATTAAATGCCATTCAGGTCACTGCTTCACTGCTGATTCTGTCAGTAGCACACAAGGCAGTCTTCTAATGTTACACAATATTCAGGTCTCATCTTACCTGCCTTATATATTTTTGGTCAAAGTTGTTAATAAAGATGGAGAGTCAAGACAAAAGAGAAGATAACACCATTTCGATTACAGTTTTTCGAAGAATGGTATATTGTAAATTAACCCTGGGAAATTTGACAGTAACTCAACAGAAAATAAATTTCAATCGTAAGTACACTCTGGCTGACATCAGGAATGCAGAAGAGTACTTTCCCCCATTCTATTTTCTACTTCAGTTTACTTTCTATGCATCAAAGGTTTCCATTTTAATGAAATTCTGTTCTCTTACCTATACTCATCACTTGGCTCCAATCACTCCAGAGTTTGTCATCATCAAAGCAATGCATATTTGTTTTAACTCTCACTCTGACTGTGCTCAATGTATCAGGAAGAATACCAGGGACCACGATACACATCATACCCTTAGATATAAGATAAAAAATACACAATAAATATTACCAGTTTATTCTCTTTCTCTACTCTGAATCCAAAATATAATTATCTGTCAAGTTTTGTATATGATTAAGATTCAGATTATAATCCAAATGATCTGACTTCAACTTCTGAAAAGAAGTTGGCAATAATCTACAGAACAAAGAAGTTTGTTTTTCTCTAAGCAGTTCAAATGTAGGCTATGTTCACCCTGCCCCACCTCAATTACTCTATACATTTAAGCCCAAACGGTAAAGTTGAATTTACTGACCTCCAAGTTTCCCTCAAATTCTGATTTCGGACATGTACCCTTGACATCCTTCAAAATATAAAAAAAAAGAATACATTCAAAATTTAGAAAAGACCCCATTTTATATCATGCAATCATTTCTAACAAATTTTCCCTTTTATCGCATTAAAGGAGGACGGAGCGCAGCATGCCCTGGTGGAGCAGCAGTTTGATCAATTATCTCTGAAAGGTGCAGGCCACATACCCTCTGGGTTCGAATCCCAGGTCGGGGGATGGGATGGATTAATCAAATATATACTGACATGATAGACTGAATCATCTACAAATAGACAACAATATCAGTGAGCCTCATAAACATAACATTGAGTGAAAGAAGCTGAACACACAAAGTCTACTTTGATTTTTCTGTTTACGTAAAATTTGAAAAGAGGAAACAGAAATAACCTGCGAGATTAGAATTCAGGAGAGTAGTAGCTCTTTGGGAGGGTAGTGACCAAAACTGGTTCTGCGAGAGCTTCTGTGGTGCAGGTTACATTAGGTAAGACAGCAGTTGTGGTGTGCCCTGGGGACCTAGTGGTCTAGTCTACTGTGGCACAGTTGACATACATCCTAAGGTCCCCAACCCCAGGACCGGGAGAAACCACCAAGATGAACAAGTAAATAAAAATAAAATAAAATGCTTCTTCCTCCTCTCTCTTCCTTCCTGTTTGTCTACTCACCTTCCTTCCTGTCTGTACCTTTTCTTTAAAAAAAAAAAGGCATGTATGAAAATCACTTGCAAAAAATCATTGAGCTGCACGTGATTATTTGTGCAATTTTTATTACAGTACATTGCTTATCAGTAAAAGGTTTTTTTTTAAAAAAAGAAAAAAAACAAAAACAAAAACACCAGTCTCCCTTGTTGGGAGTGTAAGATATTAAACATGACAGCATTATTAAAAAAAAAGAAAAGACAATGTGATATTCTCCTCTACACAATTTGAATAATTTGCTACCTGATATAAAGAGAATAATCAGTTTCTAAAAATGCAAATATTTCAAAACTGGAGTAAAAAAAATCAACACATGAAAATTTGTTACTTAGTTTAAATCATTGCCTTCTGGCCAGGTGGTATATGAAGAAATGAATAATATCACTGATCTCCAGAAAAATGCAAATCAAAACCACTTTGAGACATCACCTCACACTTGTTAGGATGGCTATCATCAAAAAGACAAGAGATAACAAGTGTCATTTTGTTGTGGAGAAAAGGAAAAGGGAGCCCTTGTATACTGTTGTTGGTGGGAATATCAACTGCACAGTCATTACATAAAATAGTATGGAGGATCCTCGAAACATTAAAAATGGAGCTACCATATGATCCAGCAATCCCACTTCTGGGTATTTACCTAAAGAAAATGAAAATAGGCTCTCAAAGAGATACTAGCACCCGCCATGAGCATGGCAGCATTACTTACTATAGCCAAGATAGGGAATCAACCCAGGGATCTGCCCACAGCTAAATGGCTAAAGAAAAAGTGCTGTGAATACACAACGGATTAGCATTCGACTGTAAAGAAAGAAGAAAGCCCTGACATTTGTAACAACACAGATGAATCTGGAGGGCCATTACGCTAAGTGTAATAAGTCCGCTAGAAAAGACAAACATTGTATAATTTCACTTACATGTGAAATCTAAAACAACTGAATTCATAGAAACAAAGAGTAGAATAGTGGTTATCAGAGACTGAGGGGTGTGGAAAATGGAAAGAGGTTGGTCAGTGGGCACACACTTTCAGTAATTAATTTTTGGGGACCTAATGTACAGGGCAGTGATTATAGTTAATACTGTATTGCAGATCTTAAGTGTTCTCAACACACACACACACAAAGTAACTGTGAGGTGATAGATGTGATAATTTACTTGATTGTAGCCACCATTTCACAACATAGATGTGTGTGTGTGTATACATCTATACATGCATATATATGTATCTATATCACAACCAATATATGTATAGAATCACAGTGTATTCCTTAAAAATAAATCATTTTGCAAACTAAATATATACATTTCTACTTGTCAACCATATCTGAATAAAACAAAAAAATAATCAACTTCCATAAAGAAATTTTTAAATACGGGACAAAGGGCAGAACACACAGACACGATTTTTGGTATTCAATGCCATATATGAAATGGTCCCTAACAGCATTTGTAAAGAGCTGCAAGGGCAACTGAATGATGGAGGGCCATCCTATCAACTCATGTTCATCCTGCCAACTTCATATCGGGGCAGAGAAAGAGCCACTCAGGAGCTACTGCACTCGCACTGTTTGCCATTTGGAGTCAGAAGTCCTCTGGGGAGCCACAAGTGTCAACTACCTCTTGAGGAATCAAGTTGCAGGCTAATGTCCCTCCTCCTGTGGACCATCTCACAGGTAGGTAGGTAGGTAGGTAGTTAGATAGATATTCCAAAGTCACAAATCATCATGTAAATGGAATAATCTGGGCTCTTGTTCCAATGTAAGTCCCCTTGCTTAATTTTTCAGCTGCTTAGATACTTCTGTGAGAAAAGGAAAACAAGAGCACGGAACACAGAGCAGTTAGCTGAAGCGAAGGGGGTGGGATGGTCACAAACAAGTCATCCCTTACTGTATGATTCTATCATGAGCTGCGTTTGATCACGGCCCTCCTGTGATGGGACCAGTTCATATTCCAGCCTACTTTCTCTCTTAACTGGAACAGCAGGCAAAAATTTCTCAAAAAATCCTTGCAAAAAATTTTGTAAAGGGTCTAATAGCAGAGCTCAAAATCAGTGAGGACATGTCACACCCTGGTGGAGCAGTGGTTAGATCAATCGCCTCTGAAGGAGCAAGCCACATGCCCCTGGGTTCAAGTCCTGGCCTGAGGGGAAGCAACCAGTGAGAGCAACTAAATAAAAAATAAATAAAGATGCTTCTTCATCCTCTCTCTTCCTGCCTGTCTGCTCACCTGTATTCCTACAAACTTAAAAAAAATCAGTGAGCACACAAAAAGCTGATGACATTCTAAAGGGAAGAAACAGCTGGTGAACATCTGCTAGGAGGGAGAACATGAAACTCAAGAATGTAAACAGTTAATTCTGACTGTAGATCATTGATTTTATCTTTGTGCGTTCATCTTGGTTGTGTCTCTGGGCCCCAAGTCTTGAACTGGACCCTTGGAATGTATATGGACTGCACCCAGTGGACTAAACTTCTAGGCCACCAGGACAGGCCAACTCAGGAAAAATGTAAGCGATGATTATGTGTGGATATGGTATATCAAGTATCCTTGGTCAAAGTTTAATACATGAAGACCAACCTTTGCAGTCATATTTATTAGTTGTATAAACTATAGCAAGTTACCACATACAGTACATATATATTAGTATATATACACACTAGAATATAGTATATATATTCACTATAGAAGTTACTTAACTTCTCTGACCTTATTACTCAATAAAATATGGCTAAAATAGAGCATATATCATGAATTGTTTTGAGGTAATGTACAAGAAGTACATAAGGGAGCGTTTTGGAGCATGTTATAAACGCTTAATCTATTATGACTATTACTATGAAGAGGAAGTATTGAGGTAGTTCCCAGAAGTGAAGAATACAAGCTTTGAAATTATATTTTTGCTGAAACTGACTCTCTTACTAGAAATGTAACTTTAGTGTAATCTCTGAGACTGGGTTTTATTTATCCGCAAAATAAGAGACCTAGATCTTTGGGGTTACTATAAAGACTAAATGAGGCCATTCAGATACAGTCCTTATTAAAACACCTAGTACATAGTAGTGGCTCGTACGTGCATGCTTCTATTCGTAACAGGAACAAAGCTAAGCCCGCCTCACGCCTCCCTACAGGGGCTTACGTTTTTAGTAGAGAGAAAAGGCCGACACATGCGATCAGGGTAAATAGCAGGACACAATTCAGGGCCAAATGAGGAACATGAGCTGCCTGTGTCAGGATTTCATACACGAGAGAGGAGTCAAAGCTAGAGCTGTCAGGTCTACTTCAGCTTTCCTACACTTGACTTAACTACAAATCCAAGTCCCACCCCTCGCCACTTGGAAGCCCTTCGCTGTTTCCCTTTGCAGTCCTATATGGGGAAACTTGTTTCTGGGACAGATAGTGACTATTCTATTTTAGCAGATGGCGTCATTTGCAAATGCCCGGAAGAGCCCTGCTCAGCTGTGGACCTGCTCACTTCTTCTGGAGTGACACCCTGTCATCACTGGCTTGTTTTAGCAAGGATTTTGAAACTCCTATGATGGGCTACAACAGCTGGACAAGGAATTTGCCCAAGGGAGAGACACTGGATTCCCATGAAACACTTGGGCTCTAGCTCAAAACTCCAATGCACACGTGGCCCAAACTAGCTGCGTGCGAGTGAGTCTTAAGGTGCCACCTTACGGAAACCATATGCCTGCATCCCAGGACTTTGAATCTGGGCAAAAGGTTCAAATGTGAACAAAACTCTACTTTGTGTGGGGTCAGAAGAAAAATGTTATGTGACCTTTGCTCAAAAGCCTGACAATCAGACAGATGCCCTGAGGTTATGATGACAATATGGCCAGTGTCCTACAGGGACCTCTACTTAGCATGTTTCTATTTTATATCAAGTTCCAAATAGCAGAAACTTCACTCAACAAACACCGGCTACTCAAATTTGACTACTTTTATTGCCACGAACTTCAAGAAAACTGAATGGCTATGCCAGAGTCTCGAAGAATCGACCTGACCAGCAGCCTGCATACTGCTCAGACAGCCTCTTCCACCATATTTTAGCTGCACCAGCCTCCTGGCTGTTTCTTCCACATTCCAAGTTCATTCCTGTCTGAGAGACTTGGAACTTGCTGTTGCTGTCCCACCACATCTTCACGATTATAGCTTCTGCTCAACATTCTGGTCTCGTTTCAGATATCATCACTGCGGATGACCTACCTAATCTTTCCTCAGGCCCTCTTATCACTCTACTCCACCATCCCACTGGATTTTCATTTTCTTTTAAAATTTTTTTTTTAAGAACAGTATAGGCATCAATGAAGATGAGTTGGGAAGCAGGCAAGAGAGAAGGGGAAGAAATATTTTATCTATTTTTATTTAGTTGCTCATCTTGGTTGTTCTGTCTGGTCCCAGCATGCAAACCCAGGATCTTGGGGTGTATGTGGACTGCCCTCAGCTGGAGGTGGCAGAACTAACCGCTGCTCCCCCAGGGCATGCCTTCCCACTGGATTTTCTTCTTTGTATTCATTCTCTGAAAGCAGTGTGTTCCCTTACATACTTATTTTCTGTAGGAAGCTTGGGAAAAAATATTTGCCAGGTTTCATATGTACATAAAAGAATTGCTGGCACGAGGTAGATAGGTTATAAACATTTTTTGAACAAATGAATTAATGAATGACTTGAATCTTGCAGGCATTACTACCATAAACCATCAAAGCTTCCAACATGCCTTATTTCAGACAAGAAGTTTTTTCTTCATCATCATCATCATCATCATCATCATCATCATTATGTGACAAATATAGGTACATTTCATTCATATTTCTATTCATTGCACTATAAGAAATTCAAGTGAAAGAAAACTATACAAATAAAAACAACGATGTAAAAATACTTACATTAAGAGCATATAACCTAGTTTCGCTGTTATTGACTTCTACTTCATAAGATAAGCATCTGTTTAAAAATTTATCTGGATTCTTCCATTGCACATATAAGTTACTATCTTGTAAGGAGAGTTTTTTCACATGTGGCGCAGCAGGTTTCACTGCAAGATAGAAACAGAAGCATCCAAATTAGCTTCCAGCATCTATTTAAATGAGACAGCTAAATGGGTAGAAATAATAAAGGTCACAAAGTCAAATCAAAATAGGGCTGATGCTTTTCATGTTCTTTTATATAATCAGACATCCGGTTCCAGAATTTCAGAAGAGTCATTATTAATGTAGGAAGTTTATTTTAAACTGCTTAGTAAATGGGTCTAATGAACAGCTTTGGGGTGTCTGGCAGATGACATGAACTCTGAGCTGCCATCTGGCTAGAACACAGCCGTGGTATAATCAGGACATCTAACTACAACACAGAGAATAAAGAAAAGAAGTTCTTGGGTCCAGATGTACCTCCACTGGATGGGTAACAAGGGATACTAAGTGTAAGGGGTTTCCCCAGCTGTGTCTGACAGTCACTCATGCCAATCAAATACCAGAATGAAAATATTAGCCCAATCTCTGCCACATATTACCACATGGATGAAACTCAAGGGCATCACACTAAGTGAAATAAGCCTGTCACAAAAGGGACAAACATTATATGATTCTGCTCCTATGAAGTATTTAAAGTAGTCAAAAGTCATAGAAACAAAGTAGAAAGGTAGTTTAATATAGGCTGGGGAACGAAAGAGAGGCAATTAGTG
>RJWH01006133.1:0-60608 GCA_004363575.1 Solenodon paradoxus
TCAGATAAAGTACAGCTCAGGCCTTTGGAGATCTAGCCTGTGTCAGTTCTCTAGTAACAATGAAAATATACATTTAAAAGAAGGCTCCTTTACAGTTTACGAGAGCACCTGTGTGTGCCTAAAGGCTGTTTAATGAGAGAATTAGGAATCCCCAGCCCCAGGATGATTCAGGTTGTGAGTCCCCTCCCAGTGAGGCTGCGGCGGACTGGACTGAGCTGGTTCCACAAGGAGCCATCTGCTCCTGTTCTTTTCAGGCGTTTCACAGAGATCTCATCCCCTTGTGAAGGGAAAATGCTTCTTTTCCTGCTCTTTAAAGTCAGGAAAACTTCAGGCTCATTTTTCTGTTTAAGTGATGAGTTAGTTAAAATGATTAAATGAAAAAAATTATACATGTATTTCTGTCTTTGATCAAATATATATTGGAAGGTAGAATAACTAAACTATGAATCTCCTAGATGAGCCCAGTTAAATATTTATATGTGAAAATATATTTTATAATACTCAAAAATTAGTTGAAATCCTTATACCTTCAGATACGTCAGTCTTCATTCTGTTTTCCCCCAGATAGTATGGAAGTGGAATGAAATATATTATGCCTGATAGACAGTTAAACACACATGCATCCAATGTGAAAATTTTATAGATACAAAATACATGCGGATTTTGTGCCTATGGAAAAATTAAGATAAATTCTATGGGTTTTGAAGGGCGGTTGGAGTTCCTGGTGGGAGTGGGAGGGAGACCTGTTACCTGCTCTTCAGTGACCAGCAATACTAAATGCAGTGTCACCACTAGAGGCCAGTGTTCGACTAGAAATTGGATGTAACCATAAAATTCCTTGCAGAGAAAAAGATTCTCCCAACATAGACAATTATCTGTCAGTAATTTCAACTTCACCTCTGCTGTCAAGTTTCCTTTGTAAGTTTTGTTTGATGCCCTTAGCACCAGTGATCTAAGGCTCTGGTCCCATCAAACCCCTGCACCATTTGCAAATGCATGCCTTTTATTTGGACACCCTAATTCCTCTTAGCTAAGTCTGTTTTCTCCGACATGCATTCTCTGCCTTTGACATTTGGTTAAATTCAACCCAAGAAACACGTCGGGTTCTGTGAGGACTGCATTTTGATGTTCCCTGGTCTGTGTAAGGGACACAGTCCTGTCCTCACCAGAGCCTTCTCAACAATGACTTTCACTGCCCTTAGTGAATGCAGCCTTCTGGGGTGGTTTTGCAGAGCTCTCCTTGGTCATCCTCCTGTCTTGTCTTCCACCTCGAGCCTGTGTTTTCTAAGGTTATGCTTTGCTAGGAAATTGGTGTTTTTGCCTATGATTTCAACAATGAGGGCTGCAGTGAACATGATGTAATATCTGATCTTTCTTAAAATGCTTTAAGCTAGAATGCCTTCCCTGATATGACTATTCATGTTTATTTGATATTTTCATTTGCATTCATTGGATCATTTCTTATAATTAATACTTACATGTATTTTCCATATTGCTGGTACTATAAATGTAAGGAGATCCTGAATTAAATCCTGTGATGTAGTTACTGCCTTTATTTCCAACTACAGCTGACACTGGGCATTTAGATTGTTTTAAAAAAACATGAGGATCTAGTCTGTGGCTTATTTGAGATCAGCGTGTGTGTAAGTAACAAAACGGAGTTTTCTTGATTTTAAAATAGGCAGCACCTGTCTCTCAGGTTGTCTGTGGAACCAACTAGGAAACCTGAATTAAAGCCCTTGGTGACCTCTGAAATCCTAGGCAGATACTAAGTTTATAAGCTTTAAACATAAAGTCTATCTTTACATTCTTATACTCCATTTGTCAAATAGGTAACATACTATTAGGACCCAAAGGAACAAAAGTGTAAGACTTGACTCTTCCGAATGCAGAGATTGTCTCTGATAATCAGACCAAGGATGAAACGGACAAACGGAGGAAACGCCTCCCGTGCAGGACCAGGGTTGAGCAGCGGACACGGTGGGGCCGCTCCTGGCAGATGCTTCAACTAGGTCCTCATCATCCTTGCAATGAGCATCAGCTGCAGGCTGACACGTGCAGAGCCGCTGATGGATGAGGACAGGAGAAGTTCATTAACCTGACTCGTAAAGGCTGAGAGGACACTGGCCGCTTGGGATAGAGGTGGAAAATGAGTTACCCAAACTCAGGAAGACCAGAAAGGCTCTGGTCCTCACAGCAGGCGATCCCAGAGGACTCTGGGGTTCCAGCCTGGAAGGGAGACGAAGGAGGCAGAACATCCATCCCCCAGTGAGGGAGGGAAAGGGCCCAACCCTCCCATTACCGACATGCCGCCCGCTCCTGACTTTCTTCAAAACCAGGGAAAAATTAACATCCTGCGGCTGAAGCTAAATCTGAAGATGTCAACAGGATTTTTCTACACAGGGAAAAATATCAACTTCAAATAGGGCTTGAAGTCTTTTATTGGAGACTGACTTTTTCTATCCCATGAATAAAGTATTAGAATAAGCAGCTGCCAATACATTTCTGGTGAAGTGAAAAGTAGCACTTTGCTTCAGATGTTAATATGCAGGAGTTGAAACTTGGAGAAAACAGGAATTCACTTTTAAGATGAATGATCATTCAGTTCAAGCTGAGGAGAAACGTGGCCATTATCCTCGGCATTTCATTTAAGGCGAATTTGTATACCTTTGGCATCTGCAATGAAAATTACATAATCTCAGATTTTTTAAGTTTCCTAAGTTTTCTGACCAGAAAATTTAGGATTCTTTCTGGTTTGGGACATAATTCATATACGAAAAAAGCATAGTTTGCAAATTTAATGCATTTAGCTATGTGCAAATATGCCTGTTACCGTCACCACAAAAGTCATAAAGGGATCCATTGCCTAAAAAAAATCCTAGGATCTAGATCCAAATATATTGTCATAATGTTTAGCTGTGTTTGGCTTAATTTCTTGCTCTTCGTCTCGGCAGGTTACCTCAGGTCATCATAAGACAGGAGCAAAATCTCCAGTCGCCAGTGTCTAGAGATGAAGTTCTAGCAAAGGACCACAGGGGGGCGCCTGGACCCCACACTAGAAAACAGTGCTTGGACAACGGGCAGGACAGGGATGTCTGCGAATGAAGCTCATTTCTTGGCAGACATATTTAAAGCATTCAAACAGGCATCTAGTGCTGAGTACAAGTGTTATTTCTGGTTGTCAGGATCCCTGTCCCTTCCAATCTGAAAACTAGCTCTTAATCCCCTACAACAGGACCTTTGTTGCAAACATAAAACATTCATTTCTACAAGGTTCTCAAAAATCCAAAATTTACAATGATTTTAAATAACCTGATTGAAAAGTAGCAACACTAACACTTAACAAGATAGAATTCAGTCTATTATCCAATCCAATATGACCAACCATTTAAAAAGCATGAAAATAAACCCATAATTAAAATAGAAAAAGTCCAGAAGTGAGACGGATGACAGCACTGCGGACAATTCTGTTTTTAAAACCATGACCGCGTCATGTGTTTGGGTCAGAGGAGAGTTTGAGCGAGTTAGCAGAGATGGGAGGAGCATAAACGACAGTACAATGGAGGATGAAAACGGTTGAAAGCAGGTAACAGTGCGCCAGGGGAAAGATTTAACAAACTAGAACAGAGACCAGCAAAAACTGTTCAGAACAAATGGAAGCGGGGAAAGACCACGACAATAATATGCTCGTAGCATTAGTCAGCTGTGGGACAAATTCACATGGCCGGATAGAGGTGTAATAGTTGTTCACTAGAAAACATGTGACAAATAATGACTGGAAATTGCTCAAATATGATACAATTTGTAAAACCACAGATCCAAGCACATCAAGGCAAATCATAATTAAGGTTCTTAAATGATAGAGATCATCTTAAAAACATCGAGTGGAAAGCAACACCGTATATAGACAAGAACACAATAAGAAGGGCATGGTTTTCTTTGCTTTTTGGTGGAAACCACGTGCATTAAAAGATATTCCTACTAGTGGGGAAAATCTTCAATAAAGTACTGCAATGTAGAAGCGAAACAGATAAGCAAAACTATACCTACCATGAATTCCTGTACCTGATAACGGTGTCTTCTGAATATGAAAATTACAGCTTTTTTCAAGCTCAGTAAAGATTCAATAATGAAAGATTCATTAAAGAAAGCCCATCAGGCAGAAGAAGTAGACTTCTGTATGGGAATCTGACCTGAAGGAATGGAGAAGTAAAATGTGTGGAAGCCAGCCCAGCACAAAGACAGCAGGGTCGGTAGGTACCCTGCGTGTGAGGAGGTCTGGCAGTGCAAGTAGAGCATTAGCAGTTAAATATGTGTATTACAAACCTAAAGTGACTGCTAAAAACTCCAGCGTTTTAGCCATCACCCACAGGGAATAAAATGAAATCATGAAATTCTCAATAAATGGAAAAGAGGAGCAGAAAACGGATGGTCTGAGTGAAAAACAACTACCAAGCTGGGGTATTTTAAGTAATTAAAAGGCAGACATAGGTTGAACTAAAAACAAGCAACATACGTTGTGTACAAGAAACTGACTCTAACCAAAAAGCCCAAGTAAAACAATGTAAAGCGATGCATCATGTTAATAGTAATCAAAAGAAATATGCAGTAGAGATAGGAAGAGAAAAGAATGATACTTGGAATAAAGTGGGTCATTTTTAATGATAAAGGATGCACTCATTACGAATACAGAGCAGCGCCAGACCTGTATGTCCTAGTGAAAAGAGCTTCAAGTGAATGAAGCAAAGATGGCTATAACTGCAGGAAGAAACCGAAAAATCCAAAAGTAATTGAGATTTTGATACCTCTTAATAACTGATGGAACAGTTAGAAAATCAGTAACTAAGGAGTGCTTAAAACTAGGCCAAATTTTATAAAAGTAAAATGTATAAAACAAGTCAGTCAACCACATTGATTTACATTTTCAAGTGCACATGGGACATGAAGCAAGACTGACAAAAGGCTGGCCCACAAAGCAAGTCTCACCAAAATGAGAAAGATTTATGTCGTACACAGCATGGTCCACAATTACAATACAATTAAGTTGGAGATCAGTAATAAAAAGAGGTCTGGAAAAGTCTCGATTTTGGAGGTGGGGAGAGGAAATAGCCTGAATAACTACAGAAAGAAAAAAATCAGAACAATTGTGGAACTGAATGAAAGTGAAAACATCACTTACTGAAAATCGCGGGACACTGAACCAGGTCCTCGAAGGAAAATTGCAGCACTGAACCTGCACTAGAAACGAAGGGGCTGATAGGAGCAGGTAGTTTATCGTCCACCTTAATAAGGGGAGGGGAAAAACAATGAAGCCATAAACAAGCATAAGAAAGGAAACGTTAAAATTTACCCTGGAAATCAATGAAATAGGAAACAAAGATCATAAAACCAAGAGCCAGTTTTGTCAGAAAAACAAAATTGACTTTAAACCTCTGGCCAGACCAATCAAGACAGAAAGGAGAGGAGAAACAAATTAGCAGGATTGGGCTTCCTGCAGATTCTGGAGATATTGAAATAATGAACTAATATTAAAAAAGCACTAGGCCAATAAATTTGACAACCTAGGGGAAAAAGAAAAAATCTTCCAAACATAAAAACTTATTCATAAGCCTAAAAACTGTAAAATTTGACGACGTCTATGCCTAGTTGTGTAAAATTGAATTGGAGGTAATAAATACTTCTCAGAAATACCTCCAGTAGAGTAACCTCGCTTTACCCACCTGTGAGAGCTGCTGTACCAAAGTGGGTGCTTTAGACAAGAATGAATGGCGTCGCCCCTCTGCAGGCTGGAGAACTGGGGGCTGGAACCTCAGTGTCTGAATTTGTAGGCTATGATTTAACCTGTAATCCTCTCCCCTCTCCCCCAACCCAGTGCATGTCCTTCTCACATGCAAAATGCATTCAGTCCATCCCAACGACCCACATGTCTTAACCCATCCGACGTCAACTCTCAGCTCCAAGTCTCTTCTAAATGCCACCTCAATCAGTTTGGGTCCCACAAAAGGTGTAATTTGTCCTGAGGCAGCAATGTTCTCCAGCTGTGAACCTGTAAATTCAGATAGCAGTTGTTCTATTGCAAATTTCAAGAACAGCTGATGGGCACAGGAGAGACTTCCCCATCTGAAGGGAAGGAATTAGAAGGAAGAACCGGTGGGGGCGGGTGACAAAGAAAATCTGAAACCTAGCAGAGCAAATACCATTAGATTTCAAGACTTGAGAGTGTTCCTCTGACTATCAACAGTATGTATCCATAGAAACAGTCGACTTAGAAAATAGGCCAAATTCATTAATAAACATTTTTCCCCAAAGGATAAACAAATGAAAAATATGTAGAAAAATGATGTTCAGTTTCATTAGTCATTTTAGAAATACAAATTAAAGCCATTGTGTGAGTCACTATATAGCTATTAAAACAGTATAAAATACAGGTAAAACAGCAGATGAAGGCGAAGGTGTGGAGAACATAAAATCACAAGCACATTTATTATGGGGATGTCAGACGGAACAGCTGTTCTGTGTTTCCTAAAAACTGAGCATGCAGCTGCCATGCGAGCCAGCAATTGCACCTCTAGGCATTAATCACAGGTGACTGCATGCCTGAATACACACAAAACCCTGGACACGAATGTTTATGGAACCTGTATTCATAATAGCAGAGTGGAAGCAACTCAGTTGTCATCTGCATGTGTGGATCTTCAACACCTTACAGAAGCCTACTTAGCAGCAAAAGGAGCAAGTTATTGATCCAGGCAATATCCTGGATGAATCTCCAAGGAGTTGTGCTCAGTGAAAAGAAGTCAGTCACAAAAGATTGCACAGTGATGTTCCATTATATGACATTCTTGAAATAAAACGCTTTAGACGTGGGGAACAGATCACTGGCTGTCAGGGGCTATCAAGGAGGCAGGTGTGACTATACAAAGGTGACATTCGTGATTAGATGTTCTGCATCTTGGTTCCAGCAATGCTGATGGCCTAGTTGGTGATACTGACTGTCATTCTGCAAGCTGTTACCATTGGGTGACACTGGGTCCGGGCTTCTCAACAACCAGGTGCAAATACAAATACAAATACAAATACAAATGCAAATACAAATTATCTGAGAAGAAAAACGGTTAATTACAAAATAAGTAACTGGTCTGGGCCTTTCAGAGTAGAACCCTCTCCGGTGGGCATGAGAGACTCCTGTCTTGCAGAAAATTGCGTGGAGCACCACCGAGAAGGAACTGATGAAGTTGTGCAAGAACTGAAGGGAATGCTGTGCGAGGGGCAGCTTCCCTGTAAAAGGAAAGGGGATCGTTGTAAATGAGAAAGATGTGCTGTCACCATACAGAGGTTTTCACTGACCTCCCTCCAGGGAGGAGACAGGACCTCAGGCAGGAACTGTGTCCTGATCCCACAGGCAAGCTCAGCCTATGGGACTGAGATTGAGGGTCTGAGAAGATTCTTAGTATGAACAGGAAACAGAGAATTGACAACGTTTCCCAGGGATTCTGCCTGATGAGCTCGGGCACCCAGCATGTCCTCAGTTAGGGTGATGCCATAAGCAAAAGGAATCCCAAGCACCTTTGGACCCTGTGAGCATCCCATGTCCACTGCACACTTTTTGGGTGGAGAGGGAAGTAAGAAAAGGCAATTGAATTTTCCAGACATTCCAAATGATAGGAACTAAACCCAATTTCAACTGATTATAGAAAAATAAAACAGGTTAATGTTTTCTTGTTATTATTGAAGAAACATGGAGTAAAATTTATATCTGCCAGCAGATGTCACAAAAACTCTTCTTATGGATGTACTGCAGGACAGAAAATTTGGATTTACATAATTCCAAGGATCCTGTCTTTAAGTGATCAGGAGTAATCAGCCCATGTCATGTTGACAAAATTTCTGGAGGATTTTTGGAATCAAGACTTGCTTTCTGACTTTTGCTGATATTAAGTTGAATATTTTTTACATTCTAGAGTGAGAATTTCTCTTTGTGCTTTCCTTTGAATCCCTTTTTAGGGACTGAAATGACCATAAAATTATTACCAAGGTGGTCATGACTGAAACAGAGAAACTAAACTATTAGACAGAGGACTTGAAGGAAATCTATATGCAGAAAAGAAGTCATCAAACCATTTGTTTCAAAGGTGAATAGGGTTTGTATAGATATTAAAGTATTTTGACTACATTAGTAATTCAATATATTTGATAGTAAACTGTAAAATAGTGACAGAATAAAGTCACCCTGTTATCTTTTCAGGCACAAGTAAATAATTGCCATGGTTTGTGCGGGAGCCACTTGGTTCTCTTGAGGCTGCAAGGGTTCCCAGATTTCTCTCAACATGGTAGTATTTTAGGTGGAAGGCAAAAAATGTGCTTAATTCTGAGGGTCTTGGTGGCTAGGCCTTTTTTGGTTTTGCTTATCTTGAAAGCTATAGTGGTTGATTAGCGTCCATCCAAAATGCATGTCTCCAGGGAAGAGATGACTTCCCTTGAAAATAGGATCGTTGCAGATGTAATTATTTAAGATCGAGTCGCCGAGAAGAGGAATACAATACCCAGTCTCACTGGAGGAAGGTTGTGTGAAGACGGAGGTAGAGACTGGGCGGTGTGGCTGCGGGTCTCAGGGGCTCGGTGGCCGGAAACCATAGACACTAGGAAGAGACGGGAGGGCTCGTCCCCCAGCCTTCTGGGGAGTGTGGCTCTGACCGCAACTTGACTTCAAGCTCGCAGGCTCCAGAACAGTGATGGGACAGATGACCATTTCATGCCACCAGGTTTAGGGTTAATCGAGACAGCTCTACGAAAGCAAAGCAAGGGTGGATCCTCAGCGGCTGCTCCTGGGTGAGAAATGTTTGAATGTTTGGTTGGGACCTCCTGTTCCCCATAGAGCACGTGACTGACTTGGTGCTTTGAGGGACAGTCAGGGATTCTCCAGCTGCTTTTAAAAAAATTATTACTTTTGTTCACAATTTTGTATTCATTTCATATTGAAATTGCTTCTCAGTCTGTTTCATACCACACCCACCACCAGAGCTTTTGAGCTAAGACAGGAGAAGGTGTGAGACTAGTTGCCTGTGTTTTTAAATCATTCAGTGCTCTTGTTAGAGAAAAATTGATTTCCTCAACTCTGAACCACACAGCTAGTAGTGATAGCTGTTGATTAAAAAGAGCAGGGTGGTGGAAAAGAGACCGTCAGCTGAGAACTACGTGAAGATTAGCTATTGCTCTATCCACTTTGCTTTCTAGTCAAGCTTCCTCCTACGTGACGCGTGAAATTAGTTACCGTGGCATTTAGAAAATATTCTGACATGACTTCTGCTCATGCGATGTCATGTTCTCATTATTTTGTGGGTGGGGATAAAATACTATATTGCAATATTTATTTTACCAGGTATGATAGGATTTGTGAAAATTATCATTACCTCTTATCTATGACGAGTCTGGGAAGGGACATCAAAGGGATGTTTGGTAAAAAGTGGAAAAAGAAATTAACAAGGCTCTGTCATTCTTAGTTGTATATTTTTTTCTGGCTTGTTTCTAAGTCAGTTTATCTTTGCTAAAATTAAGTTGAGCAACTGCACATTCTCGGCCCTAACTTCAGAAATGTGGATCTGGGACGTAAGACTGGCTCTCCTTACAGAAGGGCAGGGACACACGACAGAAATCCCCTCACCCAGTCAGATCAGCCCAGAGCGGGAATGCACACAGATCTCACTGTGGGCACCAGGTCCTGGTGGGCCAGGAAATGGGTTTTTGGCAACTTTGTCATGCATGCCATCACCTTTCTTAATCTCTGCCCACAACCCTCAGGTAGGGCCCAAGCACTCCCTCAGGCTGCCAGAGGAGGACACAGGATAAGTGCAGATCAGAAAATTTCTGTTTTGTAAGCCACCTCTAATTCTGAGATGTTTTCAACCACTTTTCAGTATTTCTGCTGTGACTGTATAATTTATCTCTGGTCTCTGAATTAATTTCAGAAACCCAGAAAGGTAAAGAGCGACCTGTCACTGAACTTTGAATTATAACAATTTTTGCTGCTCAGGAACCAAACATTTATTGATTTTGTTCCTGTGAAAGTTCAGATTCACATTTTCACAAATGATAAAGAGCTTAAAGCTTATCCCTTCAAGAACAAGGTGTACTCTGACACAGTTGCAATATTAAAAATACATAGAAATGATCTTCTTGTGTATTCCTTGTAAATTGTAGTTTATGCATTAAAATTTGGGATAGGTCAAAGAAGTCATTTCTCAATTCATATCCCCTTGTTCTTTTTTCTCCTCCGTTACAAAATGTTTGTTCTTCCAAGAAGCAATTATATGCCAAAGAAACCCAAAGGAAAGTAAGGCACTCAGAAGGGACCCATGGATTCGATTGTTGATATTGTATCCCTCCGTGTCGTTCTTTTTCTTTGGTCGTAAACCTGAATATGTGATAACTTGGGCACCTCATATAACTGGGGAATAACACCTGTTCTCACTGGAATGAGAAGCCTCCTAATTCTAGGACATTTTGGAGACAGTGCTCAGAAAGAGCCTGCCTAAGCAGCGCAGAAAAATCTCTCCTAGATCAGGCACTGATCTCAGTGCCTCTCATCTTGATAGAACAGATTGTGTCCAAGTACCTTAACTGCATAGCAGAAGCTAAAGAATAGATGATACATGGTGGGTGGAAAGATGACAAACAGGTTCATAGGAGGATGGGATAGATGAAAAAAGAAAGCAAATGAGAGGAAGAAAATGGAGAAACAAAATCATCATTTTTGATAAATAGCATTATTATATACACAGAAAATTTCAACCAAAGTTACAAACTATGGTGTGCCCTGGTGGCCTACTGGATAAGGCTCAACTTTAATGTTCATCATAGAAAAATACAAGTTAAAGCAATAGTGACACATGAGGCAACTGAAACATCTATAAAACGCTAATGTAATCACCTTGGAAAATAACTTAATAGCATCTTCTAATGCTTTATATGCACCTAGTGATTAAGCAAGTACATATCTGTTAATACACAGGAAAAATGCCTATACACATTTCCCAGAGACTCCAACAAAATTACTCAGTGTTTGAAATCCTTAATAATCCTGAATTGGACCACTAACATGGAGCAACCACATTGTAAAAGAAAATATAACCCCCAAAAGCTAAATACTGAATTTATATATGTGTAATATATACAATTTATAATTCTGTATACAGTACCGAAGCCCTATATAATTTTATTTTTTATGAAATTAAATTGAAATATCAAGTTAATATTTATAAATTATTCAGAAATTCTAATTGAATATTTATGTATCCCCTAAAGCTATTTCCAAACTTTATTGGGAAAAATTAGTGTGTGAGTACAGTTAAACACATCTTAACAAAGAATATAAGACGTTTTAACTAAATATAAAATACTATAATGTATAATGTGATAGTAAAGAGAATGGAGCAAAGGAAAGACCCTGGACAATTATTTTATCAAGATAATGCTGAGATAATTGGCTACCCATTTTAGGAAAATCTTAGGAACAGTCTTCACAATACAGGTAGAAGTAAACCCCAACAGAGTTAAAACTTTAAGTATAAAACTATAGACTTTCTGCTATTTGTTTTAGTTATATCAATAAGATCAGTTATAAAATAATTAAGTGTGCTTAGATGCATTTTTTTAATTGCCAAAAATGGCTGAAATGTATAGTAAGGTGAAATATATTAAGGTCCAAACTGAAGAAAGGAGGATTAGAAGACATGTTGTCACTGGAGTGCCCCTGTCTTCTTCCAGAGGTACCGGCCAAGCTCAGTAATAGAACCCTGTGTCTGATCACCTCAGAGGACAAAGGGGACGTAAATCAAAACCCAGAGCCCATGTTGAGGTTCAACTCATCACAAATGATGGGGCCATTCAAAGCGAGACAGGCTGGCCCTGGTGGCCTCATGGTCTCGTACAGCTGGGAGCAGTCCCACATGCATTCCAAGGTTCCAAGTTCAAGACCCCAGGCCCGGGGCAGCGACCAATGTGAACTAAATACAAGTAAATGGAGTGCATCCTCCTCCTCTTTCTTTTACCTTTCTGCTTACTTGCCTTCATTCCCGCCTAAACCTTTCCTTTAAAAACAAAAAAACTGAAAGTGATCCACCCTCAGTGGAAGCCAGGACCAGAAATGAGCCATCCACTGTGCAGATTTTCAGCTTGTGTGACAGTTCTGAAGGCCCAGAGAAGCTGAGGTCATCACTTTAAGGTGATTCTGTTTGCCTTTAAAACAGACATTGCGTCAGGCAAGCTCAATGCAAATAGAGCCTATAACGGCCAACGCAAGGTCAGTGGTAGTGGGCACAGAGGAGAATAAGACAATGCTGAGAATAAACAGAAATAACAGCTGGGAGACATGAATGAAAACTTTAGATCCTGGGGGAAAAAAATGGGGCTTGGGTATTGAAAATGTCAAACCTAGAGTAACTGAAAAGAAATAGAAAGGAACTTTTTCACTTTATGGAAGAAAGGCAAAAGTACAGAAAATGTCGAATAGGTTAGAAAAACCTAATTAGTATTTCTAAAAATAGAAACTCGTTAGCAGAAATATAAAAAAATTCCCAATTTAAAACTAAGAGAAATTTAGTTCTCACTATGGTGGTGTAAATTCTCTCTTCCCTTTATTACATCTAAAATTTCACAAGAATGTACCCAGAAACATACACACATTCATGCGTAATAAAAACAAATATAAAGCTCTTTGAAGACTAAAAAGAACAGGCAGGTGACTTGTGGACGGGACTCAGACATTCAGAAGCAACCTTCACAAGGGGGATTTTTCTGTTTGGCTTTGTTTTTATCTTTTTCCTTCTCGTGCCTTGACTTTGCCTTGCTCTCCAGTTATAGTAAAGTCAGTGGCTGGGTTGGTGATGGACTCACTGCCTGTGTGTGGCCAGAAGGGAACAATGAAAGGGTGTTGGAAAAGTGGAAGTGTGAGCAGGGACTCGAGAGGGGTGGCCCGAGACTTTATATGCGTTCAGCATGTCACCGTCTCGCCTCTGCACCAGCGTGTGACAAACCGAACTAGCCCGAGTCTCTGACTTCACCAGCAGTTCCCATCTAATCCCTGAGTACAAGTGCTTTGCACAGATCTTAGCCAGACGTGAAAGCTCGGACACCCCATGTCCCTCTAAATCACTGCTCAGTTTCCATAGAGTTACTGAGTTTTGAACATTTAGTCTGACTTCACATGGAATTGTGAAAGTTCTCCTGTATCACATTCCTCCTACTTGACGAATTTCCTTTCACGTTGCTTGATGCAGACAGCTAGAAAGGATCTGGGGTGCGTTTGTTCAAAAATGTGCTTGCCTTTTGTTTTTTTGTTTTTTTTTGGTTTATAAAATGTCATTTTATTTTCCGTTACTCTGCTGGTACATAGGGCATAACATTTTCACAAGGCTTTTTTGGGACTGCAGTCAATGATCAGCAACACACATCCCTAGAGAAACCGGCCTCCCTCTCACACGTGCACGAGTCTGCATGGAAAAGTACTGAAGGTCTGAACCTGACGTGTGGACCGGACTCCCCTTCTAGTGCGCTGGGAAATGACACGCACTCGGGTCGCGGAGGCAGCTGCTCTTCGGGCAGCCGCCTGCTACTCCTACACGCAGGAAGTGAACCCAGAACTGCGAAGGCAGGCGGTGTAAGGGAATTTTTGCTGGGAGGGAAGTTGTGAACTTCAACAGCAGCAAATGAAGAGTGAGAAGGAAATCCCTGCTGTCAGATACACGAGGCCTCCATCACACGGGATGCGGGAGGCATTTCAGTGTGAGACCCCCAGCCCAGAAATGTCAATGCTTTTCCATTCAGTCTAATACTTCTGGATTCCTACCAAAAAGGGAATGCCTTACGAACATGGAAAAGTTGCTTGCGGAAAGGAAACCCTCAAAGAAGAGTAGGAGAGGGAATGTAGAAATTAAGAAGCTATGTGGAACACTCTTTAAACTAATTAACTACATTTTCGTATCTTCACAGTAATACAAAGTCACTTGCAGAACTGGTTCAGATGACGTAAACACCAGGTACATTTTCAGTCCTCTACACAAGTGATCGGAGGTTACTTCTGTTTATGTAATGAAGCTATTGACACTTTTCTGCAGCAGTCACTGCACCAGCAAGGCCAAGACAAACACCAGTCAAGGAATGGAGTTTCCCCAAAGCTGCAGTGTGAAAAGACTAAACAGTCGATTCCAAACACATGAATGGGCTTGTTTGCTATAGAAAATCCAAATGGAATAGGAATGGAGATGTGTCAAAAGGGTTCTTGAGGAGAAGAAAGACAATGCCCTGTTTGTGGGCACTTAATTTTCTGCCCCTTCTGCATGACATTCTTCTCCTGCACTGTCCCTTGTCCATAATGTTAGGTCATGTCTAAGCAACTGCATGACTCGTCTTTGTAGGAGCCTTCATTCCGTGAGTCAGGTTCTGCGGTGGCCTCTTCAAAAGCCGTCTTCGCCAGCATGCAGAGAAGCTCTGGGTTATTACAGATCTCAGGGTAAAATAGAGAAAAGTTAGAGCCAGGCAAAAGCGATCGGGCGTGTGGGTTGCATCTCTTTCTTGCTCATATCAGAAGCCTCTTGGTGAGCTCCTCGGGAATTATCCACCGCTTGTTTTCCATCCTCACCAGTGCACTGCAGCGAGGCAGCGGCAGTCATCTCCCTTCAGTTCCCAGAGAAGACCTCACTCTCTGGATTCGTCGCGTGGCCTATTCAGTACTCATCCCACAATTCCAGGACGGGGCGCAGATGGGCTCAGTTCCGGCCCCACTCCCTTCCGAGAGTCCTTCATCAGCTGCAAATTCTTGTCCAAGGTGTCGGTTTTCTGTTGGTTGCTGGAGACGACCCTCCAGAAGGCCGCGACCACGTGCTCGTCGGCCACCGAGAGCAGGTCTGCTCCTCGTTGGGCAGGTCTGCGCCCTGCTCCGTCGGGCGGGCGGTGGGCGACGCGCGACAGGCCACGCGCCTTCAGAAAATGCACCCGCTGCCGCCCCATTTTTCAAAATACAGAACCTAGCTTAAGAGATTTTTTCAGTGCTTTAAAGTTTCACAACACTTTCTCATGCTTCTGTAATTCTTGTCCTTGTCCCTCTCTATGTTATGTATTGGAAAAAGGATTTTATTCGACCCTTTTACATCCCAAAATATTGTAAAGAGAAGGCAGGATTTTCTCCATCCTGTCTCAAAGGAGTAAATGTTTGTTTTCTTTTTTTCCAGGAGGAATGAGGACGACCGTCCTCCCTGCACTGAAGGGAACACGCCATCATTCCCCTGGCTCGCAGCTCTGGCCCCGGAGTGGAGGTAGGGAGACTTCGCCATCACCGCCCTGGAGGGTAGGTCCCAGGCAAGGGAGGTGCTCATTCTTCACCGTGACTAACAAACAGTTGTCTGCGATCCACCCTGTGTGTGTGTTTAGGATAAAACCAATGAAAATGAATATTAAGTTGCACAGTTACAGAATGATCAGTTTGGGTCACTTAATCATATTTACAAGAAATGGGCTTTTGCTTGTAATTCATTGTGGTTATTTGCTTTCCTTATTGAATTCAGCTTTCATTTTTAGGCCATCTAAATAATTGTTTTTGATTTTGTGTAGTCCGTTCCCATTTCTTAATTTCAATATTAAATTCAAACCTCTGACTTTTGAATTATGAGTTATAAACAACACAATGAAAAATTATTTTCCCCCGCATCCACTCTGATGATATCTTGCTGGCATTGAATTCTTAAATCAGTTCTGTCATTTTAAAACTGTAACATTATTTTTGTGTTTTCATTGATTCTAAAGAACAGTTTGGGGGCTGTGTGGAAAAGAAATGGAAAATGTCCAAATCTTTAACTGGTTAGCATGACTGTCACATGTGACTCAGAGTCCATCCGCGTCAGGAAGACTCAGTAGGTCAAGTGCATCTTTACTCATGTACCAGGGAGTGTGTATAACCACCTAATAACCTTTTTCCATTGGAGTATCATGATCTTTCACTTGAAAAGAAAATGAAAATGAGTAAGTGGTTTATTCAAAAACAGTATCATTAGTTGCAATTGGTGGAGCCAATCATAAGGATTGCCTGTGTCTCTCCATGAATGTCTCCACTCGTGTTACTGTTTCAAAAATCAGGAGTCTTTCAGATGAAGCCATTGGTTGATATTTCATTTGCCCCAATGCATACATTCCCGGTTGCCTTGGATTTAATTTTTGAATCTTTCAAATATGTTTTCATATCCCTAGACTGGATGTTAGGAACATAACATTTTAAACAGCTCAATTTCACATAAAACTTTATAATTTTATGACTTTAAATTCAATTTTTAAAGTTTGTTGTACTTGAAACTTTTTTTTAAAGACGTAGTGAAGTCTATTTGTGGGCAATGATTTTACAGATGTTTTAATCAATGTCTTTTGTTTATAGAATTATAAAAAATATAATTAAGGAACAAAATAATGAGTGATTATATAGTGGCACAGTTTCAAGCAGATGGGAAAATAGTGGAACATTGTTTGTACAGATAAAGTTAATGAACAATTATTTAATTGGCTCTATTACTACCACAGTGGGAAATACAGTGGTAAGATTCCCCAGGTGTTAAGAAAATCAGCACCATTTTAATTTGAATTCATTGTAAGTCAACTTTTTCTATATTTTCAGCATCGTATCCATACAGAATATACCACCATTAAAATATTTCTGTAAAGAGACAAGAGAATATTCCACAGATATGTTTCTGTAAGAGACAAATATTTATTCAGAAGCAGCAGTCATTTCTATAAAGTAATTTTCAAGTGCAGTTACTTCTTTTTAATATGTCTGGGGTCTTCTAGGCTTTTGAATGGTTTCTAAGCTCGTTTTCACCTTAGCCCAATCCAAATTTCTGATTATGTCTGAAAGAAAATAAGCAATTTGAATTTCAGTGGGAAAGTGCAATTAGTAACAAATTAAAGTAATGAGACTTTCAAGAATTAAGAATGACAAATTTAGAAATCTTCAAATCATTTTAATCAAAATGTTTTTTGAGTCCCCAAAAGTTTTATTCCAGTCAAAATTGATCATTATTTTTGGAGTCAGGCACTGATGAATGAGCATGAGATGCAAAGAGAAAGGCTTTGACCTGTAGACTGTTAGTAATTAGTTTGATCTGGTTCAATGCTGTCCCCGTCAGCTAAATTAATGGCAATAACAAATTGAGAGGAAGCGATGAGCAGATGGGAAACTACCATATGTTCATACTGTGCTCTTAATTGGTAATAATTAAGTAATTATGGAATGGAGGGAAATGTTAATTCAAATGTCTATGGCATTTGTAATGCCTATTTATAAAATCACATCATTTATAATGGATACTCTTCCACTTGGCCTCTGAATTAGTCATAAGTATTGAGGGCAAAGGAACGAAATCACTCCAGTGTTGTCTCCCTCCTGCCCCAACTACATTTACCCAACATTTTCAATGTGCAGACTCAGTGGGCAAATAAGGAATTAATGGACACAAACTTTCCTTCTGTTTTCTGTCTTGGTCTTCAGACAACAGTGTCATTGGGTGCTCAGGGTTGAGAGCCTGTGGATGTTGATGGATGTGAGGTTGATAGCACCTTCTAGAACAGGCCTTCACTGCTTTTGGTCCTTAGTGTTTAGATGCTTGTTCCAATAGAAAGCCAGTGACTGGGTCTGTCATTCAAGCTCAGACAAGATGGCAGTAGTGTTCTGACCCCAGAGTTTTGGCTTCTGACGTTTCTTTTCTTCCCCAGCCACTATTCCTCTTGTGTTTTCATTAGAAGCAGACGCCATTCTTTGCTTGTCCAACTCTAAGAATTTTACCCTATGTAGGAGGACTGTTTCCTTTTTATTTATGTATGTATATACTTGTTTTTATTTATCTTAATGGTTATTCACTAGAAATATGAGCCTACTTCTTACTGTAGCAACTATTTTCTTCTTTTAGTAAAAAAAAAAAAAGATGCAAACTAGCCATTAAGAATTGCGCTGCTCTTAAATGTCATTTTCATTGTCATTTGACTTATTATCATAGTTACCTGCCTTGCATAAATAAACTTGAGATTCATCTTTCTTAACTATTTTTATGGTGACATAATGAATGATACTAGAATTCAGAGAAATTTCTACTCAGATACCGTATTTATTCTTCAGACTACCTGAAGCAAGTGATTTTCTAGTTTTGGATGAAGTTCCATTAAGCATCTCCTATTAAAGATCACCAATGTTTGCTCTCATTAAGGCAGGTAAATAAACTGTGTTTCCAGTACCACAAGATGTACCTTTGAGGCTTATAAAATAATGAGTTTCTCTCACTAGAATTTCATCAAGGGATTTGAAATGCTACAATAAGAATTATATTATCCAATAAATAACTTTAAGAAAATGTTTCCTGAATTAGTTTGCGATGACGGCCACAAAAAGTACTACAGACTGATGCTTTAAACCACAGGAATGTATTTCCTCACAATTCTGGAGGGATATAAATTCTAGATCAAGGTGTCAGTGGGTTGGTGTCTTCTGAGACCTCTGTCCTTGGCTTGCAGATGGTGTCTTCTCCCTGTGTCTTAACGTCTTCCCTTTATATGTTTATGTCCAAATTTTCTCTTCCTGTAGATGTCTGAAATATTGAATTAGGACTCACTATAATGACTTTATTCTAACTTAATTGCCTCTTGGAGATCCTGTCTCCAAATACAGTTGTATTCCAAGGTTTGAAGATTAGGATTTCAATACAGTGATTGGGGGGAGGACACAATTTAAATCTCTAATACATTCTAAGATTAAAACACAAAGGCAAATCATGCTTACTTCAAAATATTCTTAATCTACACTTACCTTTGCCTACATACAAAAAGTAAATGAACAGTGATCATACTCATTTGCACTGTCACTTGGGTAGGAAACAGAGAGAGGATGACCATTTATTTCACAGGATGTGCACCTCTCCAAGGAAGTGAGCTCGTGTTAGATACTCACGTTCTCTGTCACCTGTTACTGATTACACTCAGGGCCCCCCACACTGCTGTCTGACCCACACCCCAGGTGGACTGAGGAGAGGTAGCAAATGACTTGCTGGCCAAGATCACTCTCCCTGGCCTGAAAACTGCCCTTGGCACTTAGAAATCCTAATCTGGGTCCTTGTAATTAAGCGATATGACAGCAAAATTATTGAAATAATGCTCTGAAACACAACAACAACTCAATACTTACTTGGTTTTTAAACATTGATTTTTTTTTTAACTCCTTTCACTGAGGTTTCCCTCAAATTTAGATAAGATTCTGTAAAAATACCCTTTCTATGTAACATGGTGACTACTGATACACCTGAGTATTTTATTTTATTTTGAAAATAAAAATGTAAATATAGTATTTTATATTTATGTTTCCATTTATATTTCACACATAAATAAAGTGACCTACATCCAATGTGATTTTCACACAAAACTAGATTTTATTTGAAATTTTGCTGATATACTTTTCAAAATGTAAATATGTCATGATAGTAGAAATCAGTGCTTATGTTGTAACGTTGATAAGAAATGCAATTCCTTAGATATTACAAATGTCAAGAAAGTCTTATATTGATATTATGTATTCCATATATGTCAATATGATGCTTTTAATAAACCCAGTTTATTTTTGCTAAGAATTGTTAAACTCAGAAAATCTTTCTACATATTATAACAGCTTAAAACCATTTGTCTAAAGGAACTAGAAGATTTAGTAATGGCAATATAGGCTAAAATTCTGACTCTAGAAGAAACTTTTGAATGATTCCCACAGTCAAGAAATATCCACAAAAACTTCTTATATGAATTAAAAAAATAATATAAATTAAAGGAGTTTAACCAAGGTTGGAACAAATCTGAAATTTTAAACTCCACTTCCAAAGGACCCCATTATATTTTCCCTCCCATTTATCATACTATCATCTTTACTAATCCCTTTTTCATTTATGCAAGTTAAAGACTGTTTTGTTGTCCATTGGAATACTCAAGTTTAGCTTAATATTTACTGAATTTAATAAATTGATTTTACTTTTATTTTACTGAAAAGAAATCCAAGTATTCCATTGACTAAACAATGGCATTTATTCCTAATCATATTTTGTTCCTTCACTATATAAAATAATGTGAATTTTATAGGTAATAAGTAAGATGGTATAGGTATAAGTAATATTGCAAATGAAACATTGTATTTCAAGTTAGCACAGATGCTGCATAAGATACTTAAGTTTTAAAATATTTTCACTGAAGAATTCCAAGAATTAATTGTTGGTACCAATTTAAAGAATGAGTTGCTGCAGTCTTTCCAGAACTTTCTTCTCTCTCAACTCTTGCCTCGGTGTTTCATTATGGTTTTCTCACAATCGTCTAAGAAAACTTCTTATAACTTGGTATCCATGGTTTCTTCCTAGAAAGATGCTTGATCCAGAGGAAGCAAATATTTATTGACTATCATCTTCACTTTGTCCCTGTCAATATAGCAGTGAAAATGACCATGCTGCCAAGGTCTTACGAGATAGGAGGTGTTGGAAACTGACATACCCACGTTAGTACCACTTCCAGAACTATCAGTTCCAAAATGAAACAGATTCCTATTAAAATTCTTTAGCACTCGAGGTAGCATGCAGGTCTTGAAGATTATATATTAGTAAGATAGAAGAGCTGCACTCAGGGTCATTGCTCCTTTATCAGCAAGTACATTTTCTAGTCATCATCTGCATTTCTCCATTTGAGATACAAACTTTTCTTGCCAAATGAAAATAAGTACCGGCATTTGTGACCTTGCTTCTGATGACGTGACTTAACAAAGATGGAACTGGTGACCATTATGGGCAAGCATAGATTTTTTTGGTTTTTTTGAGGAAGAGTGGAGTAGAGAGGAGGAGCAATAGCTTGAGAGTCAATTCTCTGTGGAAAATGGCTAATGTGTATGTTTTTTTGTCTTGTGCCACAGCTGGGCTCACTCTGGGGAAAAATTAAAATAAATTATTTTAGATATTTACAGAAGAAACCACAAGAGTTCTCAGTTAGGGGTTCAAGCACAATCATTTGAAGTTCACTAGAAAAAAACCACAGTTTTAAATCCTAGTCAGAACACCTTTTGCTCTACACTATTTGGGACACAACTTTTCAGCTGGATTCCTCAGAATTCCTCCCATTGCAATTCATCTGAGGGTTTCTCCAGAGAAACCACATAACCAGTTCTCCACGGAACCAACCAAATGAGCTTAGATGTAGAAATGCTTATTAAAAGGGGTTGTGTCATGTGATTATGGAGGCTGAGGTGCCCCCAGATCTGCAGGGGGAGTCAGCCCGCTGTGACCCCAGAGAGCCAGTGGGCAGCTGTGGTCTGGAGACTGGCAGGCTTGACACTCAGGAAGAACTGTTTCAGTTTAAGATGGGGGCAGGAAAAAGCTGACATCCTAATTCAAAGAGTCAAATAGGAAGGAGTTCTCACCTCCTTTGCATGATAGTATTTTCTGTTCCATTCAGGCCTTGGACTGACTGGGTGTTTTCAGACCACATTAGGGAGAGCAGTGTGCTTTACTCAGGCTCTCAACTTAAATGCTAACCTACAAAAACACCCTCACAAAAAACACCCAGCGTAATCTTTGGCTAAGTATCTGGGTACGCCCAGGGCTCTGTCAAGTGGACACATAAAATTAACCCTCACAACCAGCTTTTACAGAGTCATTAGAAGTCAGTGACAATACCACCTCTCCCAGCTCTCACCTTTTCATCTGCCACTATTTCTCTCACCAGCAGCAACAAGGCATTTCTGGCTTAATCACGTATACAAGCAAAAAAATGAACTGGATTATTTCATATGTATTCACATAGTGTTGCTAATGCCACTTGGGCAAATGTTTGATTATCCTGTGCCCCTGTCATTCCTCTTGCTTGAAAAACTTCAGTTGGATTGAATTGTGTGTCAGATAACCATCCAAACAGCTTCCTTCTCTTTTGATCTTCTCGAAGTTTTCTGTCAAAAACATGAAATTGTCTAGTCCTTTCAGTTAATCTAGTATTTTCAGAAAATAGGTCAGTGAATTTATTACTTGAACAAAACTTTATTTCTTTAATGCCCATAATATTCTAGGCACTAAATTACATATGGTATAAAAGTAGACATCATCTCTGAGTTCATGGACAGTAAAAGTAATGGTGGAGGCAGAAAGAAATAAAATAAATATAACATAAAAACTGCTAGGAAGAGAAGAAATACAATGACCTGATAAAGAAAAGTAAGGGTCTAATGAGAATAACAGGAAGAGGCAAAAGCTTCTCTGAAAAAAATCACACTCTGCTATTATGAAAGAACCTCTAGAAATTTTCTTCAAAATGATTGCCAAAAATTGTCCAGTACTTGCCGCGGTCCAGCCGCAGCAGGAACCAGGGGTCCCGGAGGTGGTAAGGCGTCGGCGAGTGGGAGACAAAGAGACTCAGACTCGAGGCAGAGTGAATCTTTGTTCCATCTTTATTACAAGCAAGCAGGTTTTTTATACTTTCTTTTTGCAGGTTTTAGTCTTAAAAATACGTAAACCGAAAGCACAGATTTGTTTCTTAGGTAAATGAGTTACCTGCCCTTTTGATAGGATCTTGCTTAAGGCAAAGTGTGAGACAAAAGAGAATTCGACAGACTTGTGAAAGATTGGAAAGTTATTATCAAATTCTTAAATGCATATCAAGCTGAATTGAATCTGGCAGGCCCTTTTGAAATCTAGCAAGTTCTTGCTGCCCAGTTTTTGTGTTGGTCCTGTTTTTATGAGCCTTTATAAGTTGTTCTAATAGTTTTACTTTTTGTCCCCTATTGTGCATTCTGATTCCATTTTCGTCATAGGCGCCTGTACATGGTAATCGGGGAGCAGGCAGTCGTCCTGCATTGTTTTTTCCTCTTGGTGGGAACCATAATTTTCCTTTAATCTTATAAACTATTGCAAGGTGAGGACGATGCTGTGGGAGGTGATCGGAATAGTTTTTCTTTGTTTTTAGATATAACCTACATCATTAATGGGCCAACTGTGTAAATGAGTGGAGGCTGAAATAATTTCCCTTGCTATAGTTGATTTGCTATATCTCCCACAGAGACCGTTGGGGATATTTTCTGAGTCAATTTTTTGGGTAATTTATAAGTATATTGTTAGCCTTGCATAGAGGCAATGGCATAGGTGAGTTTAGTTTTTTTAATATCATTTTGCCTTGTTGCAGTAGTCCCATTTTTCAGAGAAATTCCCAATCCTTCTCCCAGTAGGGAAATTGTTATTTTCATTATTATTTTAAATTAATTCCGAATATATGAATAGGCCAATACAGCAAATCATGATTCCACAAATCATGATTCCCAGGAAAGCTCGGTTAGAGGCACCACGTCCTGTTCCATGAAGAAGTTCTCTTTGAAACCCCTTTTCTTTTCGGCTATTGACTTTGTTATTTAGCCAGGTTGGACATGGATGTGGCAAGTACTTGTTAAATATCTCTAACCTTTTGAAGCCTTTCATTTTGTCTGAAATGTTTTCTATAATTACCCCTTTAACAGAAAGCCGAAGTTCTTGATTCAGTTAAACTATATTCCTTCCACTGAGTTTGAGAGATGCAATTCAGTATGCCTCAAAAATTAATCCACTCACACCGACAGAACTGGAATAAAATTTTCTTTTACTCTCCATAAATTCAATGTAAATAGAAAACAATTCCTGATAGTTTATAATTTTTGTCTTCAAGGTGAATCTTTCTTTTTTGCTATATTGTGATGAGGTACTGAATACGGACAGTTATTGGTGTCTTAATAACCTGACCACCATTTATCTCGAAATAAGTAGTATCATTCATTCTCTCTTAAGACTAGTGAAAAGGATACCAAGAGGCAAAAATTATTATTTCAGTTAGTAACCTCAAATACTGCTTCTGTATCCCAAAGCCTAGAAAGTTATTGCCTGAGAAACTGGGAATCGTTTTTTCCATGGGGTCACAAAACAAGGGAGAGAAAAGCAGGACTGTAAACTATGAAATGCAAGTTTCCTTTGGAAGCACTTAGGATTCTTTCACCACAGTGTTTGAAGTGTGTTCTGCTGCCGAACAGCAGTGATAGATTCCGGGCTGCTGAACAACAAATGTGTATCACCTGTCTCAGCCTTGAGTGAAGCAGTCATGGCACCTGTTCCCGGCCCGGCATCTCCCCAAGACTCACAGGAAAGAGCAGTAAGAGGAGTCAGTGTAAGAAAAGACTGCATACAGGCTGTTGAGGGCCACATCCCACTTACCTGGAGGCTGTTTAGCCCAGCCCTTGGAGTCTACAAGCGAAGCTTAGGACCCGATAGCAGCAAAGTTAAGACCTTAGTATAAGTTTCCCACCACACTCACTGGAGAAGGCACGCCCACCCGGGAAGCCACGCCCACCCGGGAAGCCACGCCCACGCGTGAGAGCATCCACCTTAACACTCAGTGACATGTCTGGGGGGGATGGGCACGTAGCACCGTTACTCCCTGCTAGGCCCGCTGAAATATAAAAAATCTTGATTTTTTTTTTTTTAAATTTTATTTTAAGTGTTCGACAGCTGTCAGATACTTAATTTTATTATTGAGCATTGGGATTGCCAGGGTATTTTAGGGTAAGATGTTTACATGAACACACACATTTAAAGAGTTCAGCTAAAAACTGACTCATCTGAACCAGGCACATTCTAGAATATTCATCCTGTTGATGGATAGGCACTGACTCATGCACAAGCATGTTCCCCAAATAAGACAATGTTTCTGCCCTTCAGAAACTCTCATTCTGCCAAGAGTGGTCAGATTCCTGAAGTCACTGAATTCTTCCTAAGTCCCAAGTGACTTACTCTAGTAAATTCATTTAATCTTCATTCCCAGTCTGTATTCCAAGTACTACTACCTCTTCCCCCTTTAAAATAATTTATTAAAGTAAAATAAGTTTTGGGTGTTTATCATTACAAATCAATATCTGTAGATATTTGGGTTCAGCACGCCACTAAAGTAACTCTGTCCTTCACCACACAGCTGCCTCTTTCCCCCTATTAACCCACTGCCTTTCCCCTCCCTTCTGGTAACCACTAATTCGGTCTTAGTCTTAGAGTTTCGTCTCATTTGATTTCATATTTCCATATTTTTATTTGATTTCATCCATTTATTTATGTAATAACCACACATAAGTGAAATCATACAGTGTCTTTCTCCTTCTGACTTTTCTCAGCATAATACCTTGTAGGTCCGTTTGTGTTGTTGCAAATGGCAGCATTTTATCTTTATAGTTGAATAGTATTTCTGTACGTGTGTTTGTGTCTGTGTCTGTGAATCTCAGATATTGTTTATCCAATCATCTGTCGATGTGCATTTAGGTTGTTTTCAACTCTTGGCGATTGTAATAATACTGCTGTAATCATGGGGGCAGGTGCATGTATCTCTACACACGCGTGGTTTTGTATTCTCCAGCAAATATTCAAAAGTGGAAATTCCAAGGCTCAATTTTTCACATGCTTTTGCCTACTTCAGAGAAATCTGGTAGAGCATTGGTTTAGTTAGATAAGCTAACTTGGTACTGTTCAAACAGTTGTTATTATTTGGGATGGGTTTTATCATTATCTCAGCAAAACATGAACTGCTATGCATTTGATTTTTATATCGTCCAGTAAGTGAATCAAAATGCACATTAGAGATTTATATATGTGTGCATGCATGTGCGTGTGTATGTATATCTTGTTACTGATCTTTAAAAAGTATTTTTCTTTAAATTGTTGTATGCTTTATAGGATATTAAATTTACACCTTAGTTTGCATGCATTTCACACTGTAGTCACCACTTCTAGTGCCCTTTATCACCATCTTGTTCCCTTCTTCCCTTCCCTGGTTCCTGTCCCTCTGCCAAACCCCCGTGAGTAACAGTTTTGCATCCTGTGAGTTTTGTTGAGATTTGTCTGCTTTGTTATATTTCACGTATAGTACACCTCGCTAACAAAAAAGCAAATGACCCACTCGAAAGAAAGGGCAGAAGAGATGAATATAGCACCCTTCTAGAGAAGACACATAGATACATGGGAAAATGCTCTATATTGCTCACCATCAAATAAATGAAAATAAAAACCTCAGTGAGATATCACCTGACACCAGTTAGAATGGCCTATGTCAAATAGACCAGAAACATTTAAGTATTGGCGGGAATGTGGACAAAAAGGAACCCATCCCACATTGTTGGTGGAAACAGAAATTACTACAACCTCTTTGGAAAGCAGTATGGAGATTCCTAAAAAAAATCAAAATCTACCATTCAATCCCGCATACGCTCAAAGAATGCAAATACATGAATCAGAAAAAAATATTTATATATGTATGTACCTCTGTGATCATAACAGCACAATTCACAATAGTCAAGACCTGAAAACAACCTAAATACCCATTGACAGATGATTGTATGTAGAACCTATGGTCTAAATTCTCAATGGAATTCTATACAGCTGTTAAAATGATTAAATCTTACTGTTTGCAACAACCCGGCTGGAGCTAGAGTTGATTATGCTAAGGGAAATAAGCCAGGGAGAAAAAAAAATACTATTATCTTTTTAAGGAGCAGGCAAACAGTACTTAAAGAAACTGAGGTTGATAGTGGCAGATTTCATCCCAGAAACCCTGATTCCAAAGACAGATTTCTTAACTCTCCTGCAATATTCTGCCACCTACAGGAGCAAAATAGAAATAGACTATTACTCTAGAGAGAAAGACTTGCAAACATGTGTGTTTCAGTAGAAATGTCAAAAGTGTGATCATGGTAAGAATAATTCAGGTAATGAGTTCCTATCAGATTGGAAATTGAAGGCATTTTCCCTCAGTGATAATTCTGGCATGGTTTGCTGATCCTATTCTCAGCTGCATTCTCCTTTATTATAGCACTATGAGCAACATTTTATGATGATTTTGTTTATAAGTTTTGTCTTCTCAAACAATTTATCCCACATCAATATCCTAATACCTTTCATGATTGAATGTTTAGCATTTAACACTATAAACACAAATGAATATTTATATATAAGTTAATTATTTCTGTTAGAAGACAAAAGTTGCAACCCCACAAAGAAGACATTTTCAGCCATTTATATAAATACATGCATGTCTGCCCATAAATATATATCCAGATATATGTATATATAGCCACACACACATATATATGTATGTATTCATGTAACTCTAAGGTCTTAATGATAACAAAAAGTTATTCATAAAGCTTATACGAAATTTAAGTATCTAAATGTCCCCTACTTTCAAGTGTGTGTTGGATGGCCTTAAACCAATGAGTTCAATGTTTTCACTATAGCTTTCTATCCATAATATATATATAACACTACTCATACATACCTCAAATGCTACCAAAATTAATGATAATGGCTAAAGCATTGATCACATCCTAATTCTATGACTAAAAAACATGCAAATAATAATGGATAACCCAACATATTTATATTCATATTTATGGAAGGTGGAAATAAAAAATAAGCTATGAATAAGTATCACAGGGGTTACAGTCTGTAAATTAAAAGGTGCAATGACAACATTGTCTGACTCCTAAGAGAGCAGGGGAAGAGTTAGGTGCTTGGTTGTTCCAAGCAGATTTCTTTGACTTGTAAGATGTTGATAAAATGGGTGATAAAGTGTCAGATCAGTAAAAAGAGTAGAATCTTTCTCATCATAGAAAGAACTTCGTATGTAGTCTAAATACAAGCAGAGAAACTGTCACTTTTCGGTAGCAGATTGATGTGATATTTCATTTCTAAGATCAGTTCTCTACATGGAGAATGAACTCTAGAAGGAAATGTGGATTTAGCTTTGAAAGATATGTCATTAGTTCTAGTCTTACTGGCTTCACATAGCCACTCAGATTTGCACCTAGAAATGAATTCAAAATGATGTTCTCACATAATAACATGAAATCATGAAATTATGACAAACTACTGGTACGGAATTGACCTCATGGAAGATCTTCAAAATACCAAGAACATCTACAAAAAACCCACATCAGTTCTAGCCACAAAAAAAGCTCTGACCGCAGGTTGGTGGATGTATTGGCAATAAGTAAATTTCTTTTAAGGAGAATGACATTGAGGCTATTGAAACCATTCAGATGCACGTGGCTATGAAACATGTTTAAAAAGCTGAAGCACAGGAATTGGAAAATGATTTGATGTGATAATCAAGGACTGTCATATTGCATCTAGTCAACTGATAAATGTGAGCATACCATTCTGAAAAAAATAACTCAGAAAGAGTTTTGTTTAGGAGAACACGGGTCTTATTTGGGAACTTGTTCAGTTTAACTTGAATGCATATGTAGAGAATTAAAATATTGATCTTGTACTCAAGAGCAATTTTGTAGTCAGGATTATAGATCGTTGAGCCAAGAAATGCAACAAAAGAATGATAAGTTTAGACAGGTTTTATAAGCAAGCGAGGGTGTCACAATTCAGGAAAACAACTATCGTGCAAAGAGCACTGATATTTCTGAAAGAAAGCAAAACATTCAGAGAAGTCCAGAAAAGGCAGCAAGCATGGCTAGAGTAGCATTAAAGAGCTAAAACATACAGTTGTGTCCACTGCCCCACAGAGTTCAGCTAAGATGGTCTTCAAGGTTTTGTTGGATTAGGCAGGAAAGAAATAATTGCTGGGATTGGTAATGGCTAGAAATCAGAATTGACTGGCTGAAAAGGCAGAAAACAAATAAGCGGCAGTCCTCCTAGAAGTGGGGCAGTAAAGGGAATGGGAGAAATTTAGTGATATGGCTAGTAGGTCTGGTTCCACCCTCAGTTCTGGGTGTCCCCCACCACCAAGCAATTCTTCCGCACCAGCTGGGTCTCTTACAACTCAGTTCTGACGCCAGCTGCCTGGAGAGCCCACCAGCAGAGGGCCCAGTCCCGCGAGGCTTCCCCCCCTGCACGTGGCAATCCACGTCACAGCTTCTGACTTCCTCGCCCTTAAATCAGGTTTCCATGACCACCTCCTCAGATTCAGTTAATTTGCTACCACACCTCGTGGAGCTCAGAAAATCATTTCGCTTACTTGATCACTGGTTCACTGTAAACGAATTGAACTCAGATACAGCCAGATGGAAGGGATGCTAAGGTGAGGTCTGAGAAGAGGCACAGGGCTTCCATTCTCTGAGTACGAAATTCTTCCTCACTCTCCACGCTCTCTGAATCCAATCCTTTAGGGTTTTTATAGAAACTTCATTATGTAGTTATGATTGTTTAAATCTGCGGTAAAAGGAAACTATATGCTAGGAGTCTACATTTCATACAAGTGGTGCAATATAGCTCCAAATAGATTGTGAAAATGTAAGATTCATAGTATAATAATATACTTACAGCAATCATTAAAAATCAGTGAATAATAGCCATCATGCCAATCGTCCAATTGAGTATAAATCTAAAAATATATTCAAATAATAACAAGCAGAGCAAGAACAAGGAAGAGTGGGACAAAAAGCAAAGTGGGGAAACATGCAGGGTAGTATAAAGGAAACTTACTGTCAGCAGTCAATGACTTTGGACTAAATACTCCAATTAAAATCACACATTTGACAATAGATAAAAATCAAGACCTGAATCTATGACCTGACGACATGTCATCTGCAACAATCACACGTTAACTATAAATGCACAATGAAAAGAAAATGGGCAGGTAAGAAATGCTGTCCAAATACAAAGCATGAGTATGTATTGTGATATCAAGCAGACTGATAAGTAAAACGGGTCACCACATATAGAGAAACATTTTTCATGATATTAAAAATGTCAAGACTTTGGGAAAACAAAAGTCATGAGCGATTATGAGCTTGATAGATATTTAAGATGCGTAAGCACAAATGCAAATTCAAAGTGAAATAGAAAGCATGTATTCATGCTTAGAAATTCTAATTCCTTTCTCTTGACAGCTGATGGTGCACCTACTACAGAAAACATCCGTCAGCTCAGAGAAGAGCCAAGCAACCGGACACCCTCCTCACCTAACATTGTCATAGGACACTGCATCTAATAACTTCAGATTGCACATTCTTTTATGTGCACTTGATATCACTAAGATAAATCCTATGACGGGTGGTAATAATCTACACGACTATAGTCATACAACTTAGAAGAATTGGATATTATGTTCTAGAACAATGCTAAGAGAATTGTCCATGGTGGTGCAAATATTCTATGTCTGTGCTCCCCAGTATGATAACCATACATTTTGAGTGCTTGAAATCTGACTGCAGTGACCGAGGAGCTAAATTTTAAGCTAATTTATATTGTATTGTATTTTAATTACAAAAGCCACACACGGCTAATGACCACCTGACTGAAAAAAACGATTCTAGAAGTGGTATGGACTCTAGTCATATGCCCCATTTCTCCATAAAGATGGGTATCGAGTTGCTTTTGACAGATATGAAAATTGTCTAGCACATCATTTGAATTACCACTCTTCCAGCTCCTTAAGGGACTGGTCTTATTTGAAGATTCAGTGTCATAGCTGGCTTGTCCTTTGGCTAATGCCAGCCAACACTTTTAGAACACACACTTCAAGTGAAAGCCTGATTTATATATTTATCTCGAGTAAGTCTTAAATTACAGCAGCAAGCAACAAATATCTACATTTCTCATCATATATTTTCACATTATACATTTAACACTGTGAAACTGAACTATTAAATGCTAAATGGAAAGTGATATTCAAATGCAGACTATAATATACTCATAAAAATAAACTAAGGGAAATATTACACACAGTCTATATCCCAGAACAATTTTTTCTTTCTCAGCTTGGGCATAGAGAACCTAACCTCTAAGATAGATAAGGTCCTTTCCTCTCTGTTTTCTCTAGTAATTCCAAGAGTTGTATCAGACAGAATTAGCCACAGAGATTGTTGTTGATGTGAGAAGACAATGTGCTCCTACTCTGCCATCTCCCCAGAATTCCCTCCCTGGGATAGTATTTTTGAGATTACTGCAAAGTGTTTGTGAGTTGTAGCTTGAGAGCTCTTCATTCTTCAGCTCTTGCTTAGGGAAGCAGCTCCCATGTTGGGACCTGGGACCTGGACTGTGAATGCCCACCTAGAGAGGAGCTCAAGGGCATCTCCAGTTACTGGTTAGTGAGGAGATGAGGATGTCAGTTCAGTAGCACCGAAGAAATGGAATCCTGCCATCCACGCTGTGATCTTGTCCCAGCTTATCCTCTAGCTGAGAACCACCACCCTTGTCAACAGCTTGAGTCAGCTTTATGTGTAAACTTGTGCAAGAGTCTCCCAGAGAAGCTAGGACCAAAATCCTAACCTGTGGCAAGCGTGGAGGGAATAAAAATGTGTTGAAGCTGTTGAAAATGGAGGTAATTTATTACACAGCAAGAAATAATGAATATGTAGAACACACCATATTCTTCTTTTTCTCAAGTAGACTTTAACTAGGTTGCTTGATTTTTCTAAAGCAGTTTTAGCCTGTGTCATTTCTTCATGTACACTGACATTTTCTACCAGGTCAAAGAAATATCTCTTTAATTGGTCCAAAGTTGCCACTCATTCACCTTATTCTTAATAAGCTTATTTTCCCACACCTAGCTATCAAAATTTTGCTCAAAGAAAACTTAAATAATGAAATCTCCTCAGCTTCCTAAAATTTTGTTGGTGTTTCCTTTTCTATTATTAACACTTATCACTCTGTCCAGAATTTGAATTTCTCTGCCCACTAAACTGTAAGGTTAAGAAAAAAAACCAGCTGACTTCTCCACACCCCTCGTGCCTGCCGAGTCCATCTGTTCGAAAGAAAAAACACACCAAGTGTTGCTGAATGACTGGCACTTCATGTGTTGAACTCTAATTTTGTACTAGATACTATCGTAGGCACTACATGCCTATTAACTCACAAGAATATTATGAGTTGCAATATCCCAATGTTCACATGAAAAAATTGAGCTACGGTTAAATCATTCCTGAAATATTAAGTACCCAACTGCCTTCCCATTAACATGACATACACATTTCAGCCATGTTGTCTTGCAGAGACAAACTTAAGACTGGTACAATTATCTTTTAAATCGGTATTTCTTATGCATAGCAACATAATGTTAGTATTCATTCTTTGTTTTCAGTCTTCATTTTCACTCTTAAATTTGCAAATATTATCTAGCAATTTGTGTGATAAAATATACTGGTGGCATTATTTCAGTGAAACAGTTTAGATACTGTTTGTATATTTCAACATTTTATAGACAGTGTTCAAGGGCCATATCTAATCAATAAAATCAATAAATTATTTCACTCTTCAAGGAGAAGTAAAAAGGTGTTATAAAAATACGTAGTCAGTCCGACTCTTGTTAAGTGCATACATTTGCTCTTGCTTTACCTTTTTCTCTCTCTTTTTTAAAAGGAAAGGTACAGGCAGGAACAAAGATGAGTAGGCAGGCAGACAAGAAGAGAGGAGGAGGAAACACTTATATTTAGTTGTTCATCTTGGTTGTTCCCCTCCAGCCGTGGCTCGTGAACCTGGGTCCTTGGAATGTGCCAGCAGATTTACTAACAGAGCCACCAGGGTGTGCCTACATTTACTTTTTCAAACCTGTTTTTACTCTTCATCCAACTGAGCCAGAATAAAACAAACAGAAGCAGACATTTCAGAATTCTGAAAAGGTACATCTTTTTTCCTTTTTTTTTTTTTTTCTGTCCCAGGCATTCACTTGTGATTATTTATCAATGTCTTTCCCAAAATTGAGTTCTTTAAAAAATAGAAATGAGACTTTGGGATCCAAGGAGTTTGCTGAAGTAAAGAGCATTTTGTCTCCCAGATGAGTTCCAACAAAAGCATAGAGCACATTTGCTTTTCCAGGCAGCAGACGAAAACATGCTGCAGAGGGACATTACAAACAAGTGAAGACGCGTGGGCTCAGGAGTCGGGTCATGTGGTCACTGCGAGGGCTGAATGCTGGACGAGTCCTTTGCCTTGTCAGGTTCAGTGAGGCATGGTGTGTCATCCAGGTGGGGAGCACAGATGAAAAGCTGTATTCCCTGCATTATGGTGCCAGATGGGTCTTCTGATGCCAAGTTAAGTCAGGGGTCCAGTTACAAAGCTGAGATTTAAGATAATTTCCAATCATTTTATTCATTATAGTGTTTGCTGATACAAAATTACAAAATTGGGATGTTTTAGACATCTTGTAAATGACAAGCCAAGTAGTTTTTACTCCAGTAAAATGCCTATATTCCCACTGAATTGAAAACACATCACTTAACATAGAGTAACGCTTTTATTAATTTGATAATCATTGTCTATACTGGATGGAAGATGAAGTTCAATTTCTCAAATGTCTTTCTAGATCTCACATTCTCATAGATGTGTGTATATATTTATTCCATTTGAATATACATGTGTATATATACACTGTCAACTTCTCAGTCTGCATAACAATATCACACATTTGGCATCATAAGCATCAGAAATTTATTTTCTCAGTTCTGGACACAAGAGGTTCAAGAGGAAGATGCACTCAGGTCTTCCTCAGGGTTGAGCCCAACAGCCCGGTCACAGCCTGCATATTCCCTCCTCGCCGTGTCTTCTCGTGGCTTGGTTGTTAATATTTCAACTTAAAAATTCTAGTTTATTTCTTTTGGCAAATCTATGTAAATTTCTCTAGGACATACATGTAGTAAATTTTATAATTAAATATTCAATGAATTGTTAGTATCACTGAGCCTAGAAACATTTCTTAAGGAATATAATTCTTACTTAAAATGGACTCCGTGTACAAAAATCTGTACTAAAATATCATTTTCACAGAAGGCCAAGAGATCATGTGTCTGAAGCCCAGCTCTAGATGTGGTTGGAGTACAGAAGGGAAGTCTGGGCATTGTGTGATGTGCATGGAACATCTGAGGTGGTCTTTTTTTTTCCTGCTTTACTTTTTTCCAAAAAATGTGCTCATTGCTTTACTTCCATAAATATTTTTTTTTTCTCATGAAAAACTATAAAATTCTTCCTGACACTGTGTTATTTAAAATAATTCAGGCCACTCTCTGGCTCACCAAAGTGCAGACAACCAAAATTATCATTATTACATCTGGAAGAGAATCTGTCAACCATTCAACCTAATCCTAAACAGGAGATAATGTACAAGAGAGAATGAAAATATTTCAAAAAAGTGTTTCTTCTCCTTCAAGAGAATTATGCTTAAGTTTATTTAATTCCTTACACATATTTTATAAATGCTTTAAAAATACAATTTTAACATAACAGACATAAGTTAATAAAAATTATAGCATACAGCTGAATAATAGAATGACAAATTAACTGGACGGGAGTGTTATGGTACCGAAGCTATGTTATAGGCACCAGCAGTCTTTTTTCCTGCAAAATAACACTAATTATAGAACTAATTATAGTTCTTGCAATTAGAAACAATGCTATTCAATGCCCAGATTACCAGAAGTATAAAAATGCCTATCTCCGCAGAAATTTTAAATCACTATAATTTCATTCTAGATTTTGATTACTATAATTATAATATGGTAGGATTAACTCACAAGGAAATAATACCAAAGCATATGAGTTTTAGTTTTTATTCATTTGTATTGTTACCAAAGTAAATAGAGTCATTATGAATTGGGATTATAAAGTTTTTGGTTGAAATTGTCTTTTAATCTGTATAGTATAATCTTATACTAAAAGTGTTATGAAATTTAAATATTAGAAAAGCATTTGGAAAATATTTGGAATTTTGAGGTCAGTGTCCTTTTATATGTGTGTCAGTGCCAGTTTTTTCTATTTTATTCAAATGGGAGCAAAATCTACAATATATATTCTCCAGATTAACTCTGTAATCTTATATTTTTGTTTCATTCTTTACTTTCTCTAATTAGTCACAATAGTATTCACATTTATTCAGTGAATCTATTTTTCATGTGTATGTGTATGTTTGTGTTTCTTTCTGGTTTCTATTAGATTATAAATTATTGAAAAGAGAGAACACATTCTCGGTGGTTTCTAGTTCTGATGAAAACATTTTTCTCCATCATGTTTCTGCTTCTCTCTGTATCTGTCATTCTCACATAGACACACAAACAGGAAGAGTTCATCCATAAAGAAAACATGCTGGGTGTAGTGAATAGTAGGTGAACAAATAATTAGTAATAGAAGTACCAGTAAAAAAGAGAGTAAATATAGCTTGAATGATCCAGTGTATGAAGATTTTCTAATGTAAGTGAGTGGGAAAATGGCATGATGGGATAGGAAGAACATGAGAGGCAGGAAGTAAAATTAAGAATTACTTTTGCCTTCATATAAGGAAAGCCCATAAAGGGATTGTGAACTGTTATCTCATGCAGTCATTGTCATATGTGCTCAGGGCCTATTCAGACTTACTCTCAATAGGACATTATCACTTGGTGCTCTTGGGTTCACCTGACTTCCTGTCTAGGAGGATGAAATCTGTTCAGTGGATGTTGGGTGGTTTTGCATTACAGAATTAGTTACTGTTTTTGCAAGATCGGGTTCAATCCTTTTCTAAGCAAAAGCAATTTCTCCAAGGAAAAACACTATATTCAAAGGTACACAAGACTTTGGTTCAAATAACCTAAAAATCTATAATTAAGACTCCTTTTTTCCAAGAAAAACTTGCCATAGACTCTTTGCAGTATCCTAACCTAGCACCATTCTTTGAGCATTTTTGGATCTCCTGCTGTATAAAGACAGACTGGTTGAATTGAAGAATATATGAAAGATGAAGCCAGATTCACAACTAGAAGTCCTGAGTTACATAGGAAATACTCTGGAGGAGAAGACCCAGAGCATGTGATGTGCTAGAAATGCAAAAAATAAATAAAAGAGTCTTTTTTCCAGTGACAAATGGCACAAATGCATTGCTCCTTATTTCAATAGGCAGGAAAGATTTTAAGCATGGATTTAAGAAATAGAATTGCTCATGTAGGGAGAAACGGGCTTTCATTGTTGACAGAGCACAGATTCTAAGTGAGATCGAGACTGAGAGACATAACCAGTCACAGTGGAATTTGATAGCATATTAATAAATTTAAGCATTATTTGACAGTAGGTGAGGTCCTGTGCTATGAATCATAGCAGGCTGGAACTGTTCTCCTCAGAGCCCCTCCCGTCTGAGGAAAATCTCCTCTGAGAGAGAACTTTCTCTTGAGATCTTTTCTCCTCTGAAGAGAATATTCTCAGAAAAACATCTTTCCCTCAGATCTCCTATACTCACTCTCTGTTCTCTTCTGAGAGACATCTTTCTTCACAGATCTCTCCACCGACTCTCTTTTGGGAAGAGAGACAATTTTTTTCTCAGTTCTCATCTCTTAAGAGAATCTCCTCAGAGTGACAACTTTCTCCTCAGATCACTTCTCCGCAGACTCCGTAATCTTCAAAGAGACCACTTTCTTGTCAGATCTCCTCTACTCAGACTCTATTCTACTCCTTACATGGACAACTTTTCTCCTCAGATCTCATCTCCTCTTAAGAGAATCTCCTCATAGACACTACTCTCTCCTCAGAACTCCTCCCTTCTGAAGAGAATCTCCTCAGAGAGACCACTTTTTCCTCAGATCTCCTCTCCTCACATTCTATTCTCTTCAGAGAGACAACTTTCTCCTCAGATCTCCTCTACTCAATCTGTTCTCAGAGAGACAACTTTCTCCTCAGAGTGCCATTCTTCTGAAGAGAATCTCCTAGAGAGACTTTCTTCTGATCTCCTTCCATAGACTCTATTCTAGGAAGAGGGACAACTTTCTCTTCAGATCACTTTTCTTCAGACTCTCTTCTAGGAAGAGAGACAAGTTTATCCTCAGATCTCCTCCCCTCTGAAGAGAATCTCCTCAGAAAGAACTTTCTCCTCAGATGTCCTCTCCTCAGACTCTGTTCTCCTTATGGAGACAACTTTATCCTCAGATCAGTAACTTAAAGGAAAGTTTATTATTTCAAACATAATTTTAATTATGATGAGCTATTTTATCCCAGTTGCATGGTGATTTGTTTAATTATGTTTTATAGTTTAATTTGAAATCTGAACAGACACTGTTTTTAGGAGTATAAACTGGTGACTCCATTAAGGAAAACAATATGAACATGCCTCAAAAATTAAAAATAAAAATAAACTGGGTAGAGGGGATCAATTGTATGTTTAGGGACTTGACATGGTGGTGTTGAACTTAATTGATTATAGACAGATGTTGATTTATAATGATCCATTACCATAAACCTATATAATATTATGATGTGATCTTCTTTCAACATAATTATAAAGTATCATAAATTACAATTGAAAGAAATTTACAAAAGAAATCCCATATAAACTGGCTATTCCTCTTCTTGGTATTTATCTAAAATACTAATTTTAAGAGATATGTTCATCTTTGTTAATTGCAACATTATTTACAATAACCGAAAGCTACAACCTGTGTGTCCATCGACAGATGAGTAGATTAGTTATATATACACAATGAAGTACTATTCAGCTATTAAAAAGAAGTCATCTTGTCATTTGCAGTAACAGATGGACCTAGAGGGTAGAATGCTGAGTGAAATAAGTCAGGAGAAAAAAAGTGAAATGATTTCACTCATAGTATATGGAGAAACTAAACAAATGGATGAGCTAAATAAGCACAAACTAAATCTACTAATCCAAACTTGTGATTGTCAGAAGGTAAGCGGAAGGGGAGTAGACAAATCAGATAAAAGGGGTCAATTATATGGTGAAGGGTCGAATCGGGTTTTTAATGATGAATTTATTGTATGTATAGATGTTGGGTTTATGATGATGTACACTTGAAATTTATATAATGGTGTAACACAATGTTACTTGAGTAAAATATTAAAATTGGGAACATTTAATAAAGAACAGGAAGTAGAAATTGATTTCCTTTTTTAACTATGATCTCTTTGGCTACAGATAATAAATGAATCAGTCAACTTCTATGGACAAATGTCCTTCTGAAGTAATTGCATCCTAAATGCCAAACCACAATAGTTGCCATAGACAGACTCAGTAAAAATGTCGTATTTAAAGGATGTTCTGGCTGGTAGTAAATTTAATAAAGTTTAGAAATGTCAAGTTGAATTTTAATTTCCAGTCTGTATCTCTTCGAATACAATGCATTACAAGCTGAGTATATTGGAACCACTCTTCTGCAGCTTTTTAGATTTTAGCAATAAAAACTTTAGGGAACAAACATAATCAATACTTTAATATGCAGTCCTTCAATTGTTCAAATAACTGATCTGATTTACAAACATATAGGAAGCTGTTTTAAAATAAAATAATAATAGGTTTTATAGTCTCCATAAAAGGTTGCTTTCCCAGACACCAGACAATTAGCTTTAATTTTTATCTTCTAAGTGAGACTCACCTACGATAGGATAAAAATTAAATTAAAAATGATAAAACGGCAATATATCAGTCTGTTACTAAGTTGTTTTTCAGTAAATATTTAACTATCACTTGAGAACAAAATCATTACATATATGGTTACTATGAGTGAATTAATAAATTTATATTTAAATAATTTAGATAAGATTCAAACTATTATATCTGTAAATGCAATGAGTCATAGCATTATATAGACAAAACAAGTGGTCTGGTCGACAATTTCTTTAAATTACATGAAGGATCCTAAGAAAATATCATTAACACTCACATGGTAACAAATTGAGCAATTAGAGGATCTTGACAAATTCTTAGAAACATACAACATTTCCAGACAGAATTAGGGAAAAAGTACAAAATCTGAACAGATACACCATGAGTAAGCAAATTGAAACAATAAAGAAAATAACAAAACTGTTGTTCCCTGATTCCACACTGTGCTACAGAGCAGTAGTAATCAAGCCAGCATGTTATCAGAACAAAACAGACACACAGATGGTTAAAATGGAATTGAGAATCTAGAAAAAAATCCACACATGTGGACAACTAATTTGCAGTGCAGGAGCCAAGAGCATAAGACGCAGCAAGGACAGTGTCGCCAACAAAGGTGGACAGTCACCTGCAAAAGGATACGGCTAGAACACCAACTGTATATAAAAATTATTTCAAAACGGATTAAAGACTTGAATTTAAGACCTGCAACTATAAAATACATCGATGAAAACACAGGTGACAGATAAGCCCCTTTGACGTTGGCCTTATGGCTGGCTGTCTTTGGGAACTTGTCTCCAGTGGCCAGAGGAGCAAAACCAAAAACACACGGGATCACATCAAACTGAAAAGCTTCTGCACAGTAAGGATCCATTTAGACCAGGATTTGTGAGCATAGATTCAGTTTATTTGAGAGAACCATCCTGGTGATCTATTTCATATTCAGTGTCAGGAGTTTGTTTCTCAAGAACTTACCTACTTCATGCAGCTTATAGAACTTTGGCAGAAAGTTGTTCATATTATTGACATACTTTTTTACACATGTGGAAAACTTGTGCTGCTATCTCATTTCTGAAACACGTAAATTTGTTTTCTCACTTTTTCCTAATTAGGCAGGAGATTATCAATGTTACTGATATTCTTCAAGAACTGACTTTTGGTTAGTGTAATTTTCTTTATAATTTTTTATCTTTATATTTCACTGGCTTTTCTCTTTTTAAGTTAAACATTTCTTCTGCCTAATTATGTGTTTTTTGCTGTTTTTGAAAATGTCATGAAAATTGGGTTCATGTATTTGAGAATTTATTTTCTAGTAATGACTTGTGATATAAATCTCTCTTTAAGTTCTGTTTTTAGATACATCCCAACTAATTTTCCATGTTGCCTTCATTTTTATTTAGGTAAAATATTTTTATTTCTTCATGGAACCATGAGTTATTTAGAAGTTTTTAAATTTAATTTTTGAATAATTTAAGATTTTCCAGATATATTTCAGTTATTGATTTCTATATTAAATCCATTTTGATAAGAGAACAACTTTATATAACTTGAATTCTTCTAGCTATATTAACACTTATTTTAGGGCTTCAAATATAGTCTATATACTAAAAAGATTCTGTACACAATTTAAAAGAATCTGCTGTTATTGGTAGAATATTCGCTATGTCTCAATTAAATCAATTTAAAAGTGTTATTAAGTCTTCTATATACACTTACTGGTTTTCTTTCTACTTGGTCAATCAATTATAGAGAGAAAAGTGTTGACATCTTTCATTATAATTGTGTACCAATTCACTTCTCTTTATAGTTTTTTCAGTTCCTGCTTCATTTTGAAACTCCATTATTAGGTCCATAAAAAAGTAGGGCTATTATCTTCTCTTCATTTTGTAACAACCCAGTTTAATCTCCAGGCATATTCTTTGTTTTAAAACATACTTCTCCTGATATTAATATAGCTGTGTAACTTACTTCTGATTATTTGAGCATAATTTAACTATTTTCATCATTTTTCTTGTTTGGGTTTTTATTTATTTATTTTTTATTTTTTATTTAAAGGAGGTGCAGGCAGGAATAGAGGAGGAAGAAGCATCGTTATTTATTTTCTTTAGTTGTTTTCCTCTTGCTTGTGCCCCACCGCCCTGGCCCCGGACAGGAACCCCAGTTCCTGTGTGTGGACTGCGCCACCTGCAGGCGGCTGACCAAACCGCGACCCCCAGGTGCACCACCGCCATAGTTCATGTCACTGGTGTCTTTTACTCAAAGTAAGATTTGTGGGTAGCATTTGCTTGGGTCTTGATTTTCACCCTATGTGACGTGCATACCTTTGAACTGGGATGTTTATTCATATTTAACATATCATTGATATCGCTGAATTTAAATTTGCTGTGTTGCTATTTGTTTTGTTTCCCTATGTTTGTTAGTTGACCCTTTTTTCCTGCTCACTGTGGAAACTGAGTATTTTTTATCTCTTCTACTGAATAATTATAATTCTTCATTTTGTTACCTAGCTGTTTGATATAAGATATATCTTTATATTTATACTACAGTGTATAAATATTTAAATAATGCCCTATCGTTTGATGTAATTTAAGGACTTCTAAATACTGTATTTCTGTGTATCTTTCCCAGCCTTTGTGCTATTATTAGTATTGTAAAAATTCTTCGTTTTCCAACAAAATCCTGGGGAAAGGAAAGACGTTTCCATAACACAAGGAGACTTATTAACAGGAACTGTACAGCTGCCAAGTACAGGCTTGAGGCTTGCCAGTCTTTAATACCCTTTTCTGTCACTAGTTATTTTTGTGATGGAAAGGCAGTGTTTGCACTTCTGATCATATTAAGTAGTGCCGATCTGACTTTGCTGGCCCTTTTCCAGCAGGAGAGCTGTTTTCTCCCTGCCGGAGGCTCCCAATTAAATGTCCATTTCTCCACGATCTCCTTTTCCTGGGGATACAAGGCGAGAAGCTCTTGACTCTATACCATGCATTGTTTTTTCCTACTTCTGATGAGATCTTCCTTCCCGAAGTGGAGAACTGGCACCTCTGAAAAAGTTTATGCCAACATAAAATAAAAAATGTATTTTGGTTCACTTCATTCAGAGAACAATTTCAGTGGAGAAAAGGCAAAGTAGTGTCTATTAGATATGAATCTGTTTTATTTTTTCAGTGTTACTGGCTGTATAAGGTTTTCAAAAAGCATTTTATGCAAGACTGGGACAGTGGAAAATGACGCATGTTCTCTGCAGACAGTGCAGAGGACGGAACGTGACGGGCAGCCCTGTTAGACACACTGTCAGACGTCTGCTGGCTCCCTGTGTGCAGCCCTCTGACTCTTCAGACTCTTGATTCCTTGGTCATGTACCTTCCTAGCTCTGTGAGATGCCAGCTTCTCTTGTGTACACCTGTGACCTGGAGTTATAGTCTAAAACATGCAAGGTAACGTGGTTTCGAGTTGATCCAACTGCGTTCCACTTACCCTTGTATATTCCAGTTTGAATGTGTTCCCTGTACTTCACATTAATTTCTGCCCCCAACTGTATAACCTGCATACTCAGCTGCCTGACATACGATCAACACTGTTTGTATGCATGTGACCAGCTGTGTTTATATATGATCTCGTCATACCTCTCTCATCCATCTCTGCTTTTTCTTATATTTTTTTTTCTTGTGATGGTATATCAGCCACGTATGATTTGAATATTTCATTCTTCTTTATACACATCGCATGCCTTTAGGAAACTGCAATATCAAAGTCTTATTTTTTTTTCTGTTTCCTCCCAATTCCATTGGATAGTTCCCCTTTTTATGGTTTGGGATCTCCATGATACTGAAATCCACAGGTGCTTAGTGCTTTATTTAAATGGTATAATATTGCATTTAGCCTATGTACATCAAAGAGCAGACTCTCGGAATATCTATTCATTTCTATTCGAATCTATTCATTTCAGTTGTCTCTATCAGTATTCGCATAATCTCAGAGCTATCTTTTAAAATCTATTTGTGTGTGTGCTTTCATTTCATCTTCATATAATTCAATTTATTCTTAATAGATAGAAATAATTCCCAGCTGAATTCATCCCAGATGAATCAGAATTGGAGGAACAAACTGGGGAAATTGTGTACTAATATATGACTCATGATGGCCCATGCTGCTTCTACCTTTAAAAAGATTTTTTATTTATCTGTGATTCTTTGAAAATGTCATCAGGCTCTCTCTGTAGTCATTTGACCTAAGTTTGTGGATACATTTAAAGTAATGAAAATAAATGTCATTTGTGATAATAAACCATTAGTCAATGAACATCTTATTTTTTAACTCATTTCCTCTCAGATTTTTTTGGCAGGAAATGTAGAATGATTGAACCAAAACATATTATGAAGACCCTTCAGCCTTTTCCTCCTTGCCTGAGTCTACCATACAGCTGGAAAAGCTTAAAGCTCATTTCTTTCTCTTCTTTCAGATAGAGGATTGTTTGGCTCAGCTCTGCACAAGGAAGGATTCTAGGGGGAAGGCTACTGCTTTCTAATGAAAGCACGTGGGTGCCGTAGAAAGTGCCCGTAATTTTCAGTGGGCTGGTGTCACATTTTTGTCTTGTAAAAGGAGTCTCTAGCTCTGAAAAATCACCTTGGTACCGAGTAGAGGTCATGGCAAGACTAGCAGAGCACAAGGATGAAAGCATCTGGATTTCGGGGGCACAAGCAGGCAGACCAACATCAGTGAGCGGCCTTCATGCTGCAAAGGTATGACGTGTAAGAATTCCATCTCAAAATGTCCTTCACGTGAAACATATCAGTAACTGTTGTTTAGGACTTCTGGTGGTCGAAGCTATATTCCCAACTGATAGAGTGGACTTTCCTGACAAGCAAATCATATAACAATGAAATAAACTCTCATTAAGAGGAAAACACATCCTACTGAATGGGAGATGTTATTTGTACATTATACACCCACAAGGCATTAACACCCAAAACATATAAGGATTCATAGAACTCAACACTAGAAAAATAAACAATCCAGTTAAAAGTAGGCAGAAAATTTTAATCATAGATCTTCAGAGAAGACATAGATGGCCAACAGAATGGGCACATGAAAAAGTATTCTACTTCATTATAAGAGAAATGCAAATCAAAACAACCATGAGCTATTACCTCACACCTGTGAGAATGACTGTTACCCAAAAGTGCAATCCAAAACAAAGGTGACACATGCTGGTGAGGATGTGGAAAAAAGGGAGCTCATATACTAAGGGTAGGAGTATATATTAGTACAACTCTCATGAAACACAGTACGGAGAGACTAAATGATTAAAATAATATTAGCACCACGTGTTGACAAAGAAATGGAATTCTTATACTTTATATCTTTTTAACATGAATGCAAATTTGTAGAATCAGTTTGGAAAACTGTCACATTTTTAAAAGATAGATGCACTGTTGCTAAACGACTCACATCTCCCACTCCCAGGTTGTCCCCAAGAGATAGAAAAACTTACTTTCTCAGAAAGACTTCTAAAGGAACGTTTACAGCAGCTCTATTGATGTTTGAAAAAATGAGCAGAAAATCTTTCTACCTGTGAATAAATGACAGATTTTATTCAGCAATTTAAAGGAATGACTGAATGCATTTAAACATAATTATATACAAGATATGTTTGCATATAGTGAGTCCATTTCTATAACAGTCTATACAAAGCAAAATTTTGGAGACCATCTTCGTCGTTACGCAGGCGGGAGAAGTGGGGAGGTTGGGGGTGTTAGGAATTGTTCTGTGTCTTGATTGTGTCCCTTATTTGTCAAAACTCAATTTTTAACAATTTTAATACATTTACAATAAACAACATATCAGGGGTTACCTTTTGCTTATGAAATTCAGTACTAATTTTGAATAGACTATTGAAATACTTCGGCAGTTTTATAAAAAAAAATCAACTGACTATATTGCTTGATTTCTAAATTCAGTTCTATTTCATTTACATGGTTATCCATTTATCACTTCCATGCTGCTTTGATTCGTGCAGCTCTGTCTTAATATACGAATAATGTGAGTCCTCTGACTTCGTTATTCTGTTTCAAAATTGATTTTTTTGTTTTTATGGTACCTATGTCTTTCTGTATGAATTATTAAACTAATTGATATTAATTTTTAAAAAGTATGGACCTGCCTCCGAAAACTGAGAATGGAAATTCCCTGTGATCCAACTATCCCACTTGTGGACATTTATCCTAAAACACAGTGACACCGAGAGAAAGGGTTGTATGTACCCCCCACATTACATTTCTTCATCTGTTAAAAAAAGATGGAATACAAATATTTACCCCCACAGGATTTTTTCAGTGATTAAATGATGTGATTTATAAAAAGATGACCTTCCTGAAGAACTAAATAAATATCAGATGATATTACTATGATGGTTTGGAGGTCAAGGACTAGGCCTCAGGTCTGTGGAAGCGTTTCGTACTGGGTGTATTAATGTATACACTTAAACTGTGAAACTTTCTGAGCATGCTTGTTGTGGGGAAAAAGACAGAAGCCTGGAAATTAATTTGACAGTTTTCGTTAGGCTTTAATTTTATCTAAGGTCACCAAAACATATAAGGAACTCATAAAACTCAACACTAGAAAAATAAACAATCCAGTTAAAAATAGGCAAAAGAGTTCTTTCATTTGTCTCATTTTCTGGGATAAGATTTAGTCATTGAAAATCCTGACATTTCCTCTATTGAATTCAGTTCCTAAATCTATGTCGATGAGGTCCTTTCATCTCCACACAGTTCCTTTTGTCAGGCCATCCTCGAACTGGGGAGCCCGATGCCCACGCGCAGCTCAGAGGCCTGGAGTCCAGTGTGGCCTCCTTATGGACTTTCCATTTCTCTGGAAAGTGCGACCGCAGCCACGGTGAGGTAGTTTTCTCTCTCCTCTCCCCATCTCTGGGACTCTGCGATGCCAGGCGACAGCGTCCCTCCAGTTCTCAAAGTCGGTCAGGACCCAAGCAAATGCAGAGCCAAGCATTTCTGTCCACGCGGTCATGGCACTGCTCTGCCGTGGCTCAGTCTCCCCCGTTTTCACACAGCCTGGTCACCGCACTGCTTGCTACGCGGTGCTCAAGCCTCCCCAGGTGAGCACTCACAGGTGGCGATCTGGTCCTCCTGCACGCGTGTCCAGCGGTGACCCTTCACACAGCCTCTCCAGGAGCAGCCTTCTGTCCATGGGCTCGGATGAATGCGCCTTCCTCTTCCAGAATGCTTTCCCCCTTCTCATGCCCGGATAGGACTACTCTCTTCCCAAAGGTCACACTCTTTAGAAGGGGCTTCCTCTGGCACTTCTGAATAAAATCCCCTTCTTTAATGCTTCCAGAGAATTCTCTGATATTCCAAACATACCACCTCTCACATAGCAATCTGAAGCATCTTGCCATCTTATTCTACCCTTTATACTCAGAACTCCTCAGGAATGAGACCATTTATATATATATATGTATATATATGTATTATGTACGTATATGTATTATGTGTATGTGCGTATATGTGTGTGTACGTATGTGCGTGTATGTGCGTATATGTGCGTATATGTGTGTATATGTGTATGTGTGTATGTGTGTATGTGTGTGTATGCGTGTGCATATGTGTATATGTATATGTGTGTATATGTATACGTGTGTGTATATATGTATACATGTGTATATATGTATCTGTGTGTATATGTATCTAAGTATATATGTATATATGTATATATATGTATACATATGTACATACACACACCTACATTATCATAATTTCAGGTACATAAAATGACCTTGATTATAATAAACTTATTATCTGAAGACAGCAAACAGCTTACCTTGTGGGAATTCTGAAGTTGAAGAGAGCTGGTATAAACTAATCTGCGACGTTTGCGAGAAATTGGAAAACGCGGCGCAGCGACGTCCGACAGCCTTTTCCACAGCGGGCCCCGCGGTGTGACGCGTGGCTGCGACGCCGCAGCAGTGCCCTCCCTCTGGGAGCTGACACTTGGCAGCCCGGCAGCGAAATGGGCGTATCGACGTGCTGCTGCAGAACCCAGAAAAACGAACAGGTTTTTCTTTTGTATTGAAGAATCCTGACGGCTCATACTACCCCTGGACTCCAGTCTTCCAAACAGGCACTTAGTCCAAAGGCATTTGTACCTGGTAGCTTTGTATTAATCAAAGCGGATGGAAGACTCCTATTGCAGGAAGCGTTCTGTGACCATCATAAATTAGGCTGCAGAGTCGGTGTGATTTATTTTGTGTATCGTTCTATTTTGTTTACCAGTGCAACACTAGACCTCTTGATGAGAATCTGCTCATAGAGAAATGACATCCCATAATATGTCGGACACCTGAGTCTGTTATTTAATCTTTAATGTAAACCAATGAAGCTTATGTTTTATTTTCAATAGTATTTGCAGATGTAAATAAGGCTTCTAAGACCATTTATTATGCCCCATTTCTCATTCAATAACTGCTGCACGTTAAGTCAAATATTGAAGTAATGGCGCCGTTATTATTAATATTAACCTAACTGAAAACGTTAGCAATTTGGAGGGGAAGTCGAGTGAACAGTCACAGCTCAGCCATTACCTGCCACAGACATCAGACACCACAAGTGTGTCATGGATTGTGGAGACGCCATACACTGCAGCTAAATATTGTAACACGCCCTCTTCATTGCAAGGATTTTATAACAGGAACAAAATGATTTCGAAATCAGTTGAAACTGGTTTATGTATTATGAGAAGTTTCCTTCGGAAATAATTTCTGTCCATCATAATGTTATGCCAAGTAAATGATAATATCAGATCATGCGTTACGTGCAATGGTGATGCTGTGCTATTGCATTTCAATAACCTAAAGTTTAAAATATCTGGCTTTGTGTTGTTTAAACATCTTAGAAAAAAATTTCCCTAGAATATTTTCCAAAAGTTGTGATAGGATGGGATCTGTCCTGCCTGCTGCATGGAAGTCAGTATTGCCCGACTTACGCACCGCACCCCAGGGCAGTGCTGCCAGGGTCAGTCCCGTGATGACTCCTTGCCATTTTCTTGTCTTCCTTGTTTCCTGAGAGGAGACTAATGTCCTGGTCATCAGTGCCCGACCACGCCACATGGCGGGCCTTAGCGAAGGCTGCTGAAGGCATGAGTAAGCCGTGAGCCAGAGCACTGGGAAGCACCCCCAAGAGACACAATTGAGCAAAACGGCTTTCTTCATCATTACCTCTTGAGAATTTTGATTATTTTAAGAACAATACAATCTTGCTGTTTATTTTGACAATCGGCACACTATTTGGAGAACTCCCCCTGGAGACATTGTAATTATTTAAATTGTATTCAAGTTTGGTGAGAAGAACGTAGTTATGCCAGTAATTTATTACCGATAACAAAGCTTTTAATTTAACAGCATTCAGTAAAGCATTGACTTGAGCTCCATTAAATCTTAAAGTTCTTCACATTATTATTTCTAATAATCATTATCCTAAATTGCTATTTTCCCTCTTCATTATTATGAACAGACTTACACTGCGTTGTACCTGAGGGCCAGACACATTTCCCAGATTACGATTCTGAGCCCCTTCACTACCCTGAGCAGCTTTTCTGTCCTTAGCTTTGCAGTAACTGTCTACCCGCCCCCCATCTTGAGCTTAAAGTCCACATAACGGTCCTATTGTCAGTTCTAGAAAAAAATGGGAGCAGAAAAGTCCGTTTAACATGAGTCAGGAACACGCTCTTGTGGAAACTTCACTGCTGTTGCTAGCCATCATTTCCATTTATTACATCGTTGGTGGGTATTTAAGTTAATACTATCCTTTAAGGATTTTTTAATTGCTTACATGTATGGAGTCTTTAAAGCAACTGAAGCCAATTTATCACTCTATTTAAAATATATAATTATGTACCTGGTTTTCATTATAAAATGTATATCAATGCTATTGTTTTGAAAGTTTTCCCTTGAACAGTCTTATATGTCAATCTAGAACTTCTATTTCTTTAGGTGTATATTAAGTCCTTGAATTGATGTTATGTGTAATCTAAGTATTCCATTCATACTACTTCCCCCTAACACTCACTGGTGAAAAACAACAATTTTCTGTTAAGCTCAGGAGCAAGGCAAGGGTAATTATTCTCACAACTGCTGTTCAGCTTTGTAATAAAGGTCCTGGCAGAGCAATCAAACAAGAAGAAGAAATGAAAGGAGTCTAAATCGGAAAAGAAGTAAAATATCACTGTTTTCAAATGACATGCACAATGTATGTATAAAACCCTAAAGAATCAACAAAATTATTAAAATTAATCAAGTACAATAAGGTAACAGGCTTCAAAAATATACAAAAGTCTGTGGCAATTTTATATGCAAACAATGAGCTGGAAGAAAATGAAATGAAGAAAGCAATTCCATTTATAATAGAACAAAAAGAATTAAATACCTTATATCAACAAAGAAGGTAAAAGACCTGAAAATTACAAGACAGTGTTAAGAGAAATATAGGAAAATATGAAGAGATAGAAAGCTATCCCGTGCTCATGATTGTGAAGAACTGACATTTCCAACATGGCCATCTTACCTAACACTCTTTACAGATTAATGCCGTCCTTATCAAAATATGATGGGCATATTTCAAGGAAATAGAACCAAAAAAAATTAATTTTTATGCAATCACAAAAGAACCCGAAGAGCTAAAGCACTTATGAGAAAAAACAAAAAACAAAAGTGGAGGTATCACACGCCTGGATTTCAAACTATACTACAAAGCCAGAATAATCAAAGCAGCATGATACTGGAATAAAAAGACACAATCAGTGGAATAGAATCAAGTCCCCAGAAATAGATTCACACATAAATGGTCAAGTTAATTTATGGCAGAGCAGCCGAGAGCAAACAATGAAGAAAGCCTTTTCCACAAAGGATGTAGAAAAATTGGATCATCACATGCAAAATAATGAAAGTAGGCCACTCTCTAACACCATTCAGAAAAATTAATTCAAAATCAATGAAAAGACTTGAATGTAAAACTGGAAACCATAAAATACATAGAATAAAACATGAGCAATGTGTTCCATGCCATCAGCCATAGAGGCATCGCTGGGGACTCAACTCCAGCAGCGCGGGAAACAAAAAGAAACAAATGGGACTATGCCAAACTAAAAAACTTCTATACAGTGAAAGCAACTACAGTCAAAACAACAGGACGTCTGACTGACTGAGAGAATATTTGATGACCAGCCCACTGGTAGCTGCACCAACTTAAATTCCTGGCCCAGTCAGAGCCTTCACATTTGGACAACCTGTAACAACTCCTCTGGTTGAAAGGAGGACTTGTGGGATGGATGAAGCAAGTTTCTTCCCTCATTTGCCCCAGAGGACTAGGTAAGAATAAAAGAATTGCACTACTTGTCCCTATTTTGCTGCATAACAAAATACCTCAAACTTCAGTTGCTTAACAATTTTGTGCTCAGGGATTCTGTGCGTGAGGCGTTTGGACAGCGCCTAACAAGAAGCATAGCTTGTTTCTGGTGAAAGGAATAGGCGACTCACAGTGACGCTGGAGGCTGGACGCTGGAGGGTAGAGGCTGGGCATTCATGGTGTTCATGAGCCTCAGAGAAAACAGCCTTCTTAGGTAGCATTTCAAGGCCACAAAAGTAAATATCCCAGTGACCAACTTCATCACCATTTCTGATATTGACTCATAACCATGTAGCAGTACTTACATTGTGTCCGCTGCCTATAACGGACTCAAGTCACAGGACTATGGAAGGGGATGAGAAGAGCCACACTGTCAAAGAACAGACAGGCTGAGGAATAGCACAGCTATTGTAAATTATAAACTGTAAATTATAGCTGCCATGAGATGCAGCATTTCAGTGAAAAAAGAATAGAGATCATGTTAAAAAGCAAATCAATTAATTGTCAAGTCTGAGGGAGGATATAAGACGAGCATGAATGAATTGCAATAACTGCAGATACTTGTGAAAGCTACTCTTGCTACAGAAAGTTTTATGCAAAATACCAGCCCTGAACTGGACTTTGAAAGAGATACATTATGCTTTTACATATATGTCACAAAAAAATGTCCTGTTGGTCTTCATTTCCTGTTTGGAACCAAGCATGAACTGCCAGTCTCTTATTAAGGTTAATATCTACAGGGAAAGGGAGCTTCAGCATTATCAACAATGACAAATATAATGAAACAGACTAGGACATTGCTATTAATATAACAACCGTTTCGTTAATATAACTAGGACAAATTCTGTTTCATATATTAAAAGGAACAAATTTATGAGTAGTCACAGATCTCACGTTAAAGAAAGAAAAGTGAAAACTATAGAAACCTCCTTGAAAGAATATCAGTGAATAAGGTTTGCCATTATGCTAAATGTTTGAACAATAATTTTTAATATCTTAACAATGAACCTAAGAGAAAAAAATCCTGAGTCTGTTTGATTCAAAGCAAATGACTTACTTTACAAAAGGTATTTACTGAGTATCAGTAATAGCATTATTTCTCTGAAAAGATAGAAGAGCTTAATTTACTTTCCAAAAACCAATTTGCAGTAAGGAAAACTGCTACCTCAACAATTCTGATGACCTAAGTCTATGTGTGAGTATATTATTAGCTAGTAGGTTAGTACTAACAAGTTTCCAACACAAAAATAAAATTAATCACATTTCTAAAAGCCTTACATCATGCATTGATATTTCCTTCACCGAGTGGCTGTGTGTGCGCCCTGCACACACTGAAGGGGACACACGGAGCCACAGATGGGCCGGCTTACCCAGCAGGCCAGCGTGAACGGGGTGTCTTCCGCCAACGCGTGACGCCATTTTCTCCTGACCTGACAGTCTGCTCACACAGCCGGCTTGCTCTCCGCCTCTTCTCCTTTATGCAGGCCCACCGTGCACTCTGCACCCAGTGGCCTCGTCACAACATTAGACCAAGAGGAGCCCACTTGCTCCCTCCGGGCTCCCCTTACCTGCACTCTCCTTACGCTTCTCACGAAGCAACACTGTCGTTTCCTTCCTGGCTTACACAGTGAAGCCTAGATTTTCTGGAAAACCTGACTTGATCTTTAATAATCCGATATGAAATCTGGTCTATTCTAATAATATTTAAGCATTTTAATACTCAGTATCGTATTGAACAGACTATGCAGCACTGCAGTATTGAGAGACAGATGTGCATAGATGCAGTCCTACAACAGGGCACCAATTATTACAAAGGCATGGCAGAAAAACAGGAACGCTATGTTCTAAAACTTATTAAAAGCATTTTTCTAGATTCCACTCTGACATGTAAAGATCTTGGAAGTCGTCATGCCTGTCTGTGAAGTGACAACAAGTGGGGACAAACTGAAAACCGGTGACTTTGATCTGCTCAGAGCATTGAGGTCACAGGGAAAACACCACTCCTTAGTCTCAAAAGGCTGCATCCAGAGAAACAGCAGTCAGTATTGCTTATGTGGAGCAGGGGCAGGCAGCCATGGAGTTGAAGAAGCAGGCAGCCATGCACCGAGGCTGGCGGACCAGCGTGGGGTAGGCTTGCAGTCTTAGAGGGAACCTCATGGACTTCCCTCCAAGAGCCCTGCCAGGTTTTCACTGTGAGGATCCAGGAAAGGTCTGCTCGTGGTTCTGGTGGAGTAAACAAAGCCTTCTGTGCCCCAGAGGAAAGAACTCTGCCTGCACCGGGTCCGAAGCCCTGTCTCAGCTGCCTGAAGGGAATTCCTGCCCGCTTCAGCCCCAACTCCTTCCAGCCTCGTGTCCAAGGGGACACGCGTCACCAGGGAACAGGACTTTATGGATGTAAGTGAGGGCTTCTGTACATGGGAGGGGGTAGAGACAAGCTGAGAGAAATCTATAGGCCATAAGAGTTCCAGGAACCTGCGAAGGCCGCAGCAAAGGCTGAGTTAGTCAAAAGTCCTCCCTCCCCGCACCTTATCACCACAGCAAAAGGCTCCAGGATGAAAATCATGATTACAACTCAAAGAGCTCACTTTGAGCAACAACACGTTGAGATGCCTCTAGTTCAAGGGAGGAGACAAAAACCAACATTAGATCAACTTGACACTTCTTGTACCCTAGTTACAACCAATATTAGACACATTCCAGCTCAAGATGGATGGACAGAGGTCCTCACACTAAAGGTCCACTTTATTGCTTAGTCCTAACACAGCAGTACAGGTGTCTGTCCTTCACTGTCCGAGGAAAATGAGCCACAAACTGTGAGACACTCACACAGTGAAATAATATTCTGTGATAAAAGGAATCTTATTGAGCCCACAAAACATGGATGAACTTGAGTGGAGATGTTACGTGAAAGATGTCAGTTTGAAACTGCCATAGGATTCCATTTTTATGACTTTCTGGAGAAGGTCAACTCTAAGTTGGTTGCCAGGGTTTTGTGAAAGGGGGTACTTTTAGAGTGACTAACCTCCTGTGTGACACTAGTGCTAGATGAATGACACTCTGTCTGAGCCCATGGTGACTTACAACTCTGCAGTAAATATTAACGTTTGCAAATATAAATTTAAAAATCATGAGATTGGGAGTATCCCATAATTGAACACAGATAGTAAAAAAGGAGTCAAATATATTCCTTTGTGAAGGTGGAAGAGAAAGTTCTGAGCACAGTAATGTTGGAGATTATATGTTTAAAGGCAAAAGAAACTGCATCTCGGCGCTATAACCTCACAGAGGTACAGACTAACAGCTCTGAGCCCACTGTACACGTATATTGGAATTGAAGTGTTCACTGATGGTTGTTGGTGGCATCCAGGCTTATCATTGAAACGGGACAGCAGAGAGATAGCTAGAAAGATCCATGTACTAGATTCGAGTTGGAGACGTTAACATTGACATATGTTTAGCCTAATAGATTTTTCTGCAAAGAAAGAAATATTTGCAGATATGAACAGATAATACTTTTCTTTTCACATTTTCACCTTTTATTCCTATCTTAAGCCAAAACTCCAGCTAATGGTGAGTTCTAAGTGTAAGTCAAACACCAGATCTGTATGCTCATCTGCCCATAACACAGCATCCCCCCAAATCCAGTCACAGTCACGTCTCCCACAGAGAGATTAAGAAATTGAACCAAAAAGAGGTTGTGATTTACCCAAAGGTAAGCAAGTAATAAGAAAACCAAACTATAACTGAGGGAAGATTGCTGCATGGACTTTTACACCTCTGAACTATTGTGGAAAATCTAGTCCCGTTTGTTATCTCTGTCCTCGTGATTGTTTCTCGGTCTGTTCCTTACACGCTGTCTCTGACACTGTCCACCACCGGTTCTTGCCTCCAGGACCCACCACTGTTCATCCTGATTTACAGGACCGATGGTGGCCCCTTCCCCACTCATCACAGATTTCTTGAAATTAGTTTATGAACTGAAGAGAGTATTCGTAAAAAAAAGATCTTGCATGAAAATTGCTATTTTTGATCTACCAAAAATAGTGTCACTCAGAATTTTTTTTCATGACCACAAAAATGAAAGAATAAACTAGCTCAATCGTTTTGTAATTTAATGCTCAGTTAACTGGGTTACTGCATCACATGTTTAAAAACCTAGTTAGTTTATGTGGCATAATAAGTACTAGAGATGACTAATGACCACATTACTTAGGAAAACATAACCACTTGTTCAATATGTGTCTAGATGTGGGCTTTTGGCTTCATAAATGATAGTTCTGGTTTCCTTCTTTTTGAAATGAGTAAGTGCAGTAGAATATCATGGTCACATTTCATTAGGCAATTCGTCACGGCCATTCGGGAGGATTCGGGGAGTTGAATCAGCCACTGGTACGCTTGCATGTCCAGAACTGCTGAGTAGCCAGTGGGCAGCACCCCCGGAGCTCAAGTCACGTAGCCCCCAAGAAACCAACGGTTAAAATGCCTTGAATATAAGAAATATTATTTGGAACAATGTTTCTTAAAGAACACCTACATATAACAGCACGTAAGCATCAAACAACGTGCGGATTGTCCTTTTTGTGTGCACTTGAGCATCAGTGGACACTGGTGGTCTGAATGAGAATTGGGTCAACAAGACATGCAATTCCTTGCATATGTGTTAGTAGGCATTACAGAAAAATCTTCTGTCTCCCACTATGATTTCAGTATTTAAATGCATTCATGATTTCATTGTATTCAAAATAGTCTGCATTGCTGTCATTATTTTCGATGCTTATTTGGCCCAATTTCATGAGCAGATACCCCTTCAGGTTGAGTGACTGCCTTCTTCCTCTGGTCTGATCCATCTTTGACCACCACCTGCTGTCACCAGAATAAGACAGCGCAGTTTTACCTGTACATCCTTAGCCCTGCTTCTGAAAGCTGTTAATTCTCTAATAACGCCTGGTGTCTTTTAGGGGAGAAGAGTATGTGGAGACTAAGGTTGGACCACAGGCTGTTTATTGCTGGTGTCATTGCTGATAGACTTGCTCAGTGAGCAGAGCTAGACGGTTAAGTCCTGAGTTCAGAGTGAAACTGCCAGTTCAAATCCAGCGTTCTGAGCCCCCGCTACTCTGTCATTCAGCATGTGTGCCTCCCATCCATGATGAGAACCCTAAGTCCAAAGATATTTGATACATAATTTTTTACCTTGGTTTCACACTTAAGTCACAGCAACTCCTCTGGGCAAACCCACTCCCCAGTGGTAATGGTAAAACTTGCTCTGCAGTTCTCTCAGTCCTTCTGGCTGATCTCACAAAGCAGTTAGAGTTAGAATCCAGATTTTGAATCTTTCTTGATATCGATTCAAAGTTGTTTTTCCTCTCTATATTTTATGGTTTCCAGTCTTACCTACAGGTTTTCAGTTTGTTTTGAATTAATTTTGTGGGTAGTGTTAAAAGGGGCCCCCATTTATTTTTTTTTACAGGTGGCTGCTCAATTTTTCCAACCCTGTGTGTTGAGAAAACATTCCTTTCTCCCCCACACACTCATGACACCTCTGTAGTGCAATACAGATGTGGGGTTTTCCTGGACTTTCGATCTCTTCCATTGATCTGTGTCAGCTTTCGTTCCCGCAGTGACCATTTTAATTACCACCACTCTATAGCTGTGTTGATATGGGGGAAGATGATATAGTCATCTTTCTGCCTTTTTCTCAGTATTGTTTTAGCAATTCAAGGTCTTTTGTTATTTCACACAAATGTTAGTGTTTGCTCCATTACTTTGAAAAATGTCATTGAGATTTTTATCAGAATTGTATTACATCTGTGTATTGCTTTAGGTAAAAATAACCATCTCAAACGACGTTAATTCTCAGTATACATGAACATGCGATATTTTTTCATCTCTTGGTGTCTTCTATTTCTCTAATAACGCTTACAATTTTCAATGTACAGATCTTTCACCGCCCTTGTTAAGTTTATGCCTACATATTAATTGTTTATGTATTGTAAAATTTTTGTTGCTATTTGTTTTGTGCCCCTGGCCATGGGTCTCCAACCCAGGTCCACAGCTTTCATAGTCAGTGCCTGAGCTGTCTGACACAGGGTTGGGGGAATGTGGGGCGGGGAGGAGGGGTGTTTCTTTCTTTTTCTGACTTGTTTTCATGTAAAAATCTGGCACAGTTTTGTAAATAATTTGTAGCCAGTTATTTCAGAGTATTCGTTTATAGTTTTAGATCATTTTTCAGTGGTGTCAGTTGGGTTTTCTCTGTACATTATCATATCATCTGCAAATATTGATCATTTTCTTTCCTTTCCTAATCCCTTTCTTTCCTTTCTTCCTTTTCTTTTTCTTGTCTATTGCTCTAAGACCCATGGTATATTAAATAATAGTGGTCCAAGAAGACAGCCTTGGGTATGATGTGATCTGTGGATATACTGCCTTTCTTACACTGAGGTAGTTTTTCTTTCTACCTCCATTTTATCATAGATGGGTACTGCTTCTTGTCCAATGATTTCAGTGCATCTATTAAAATCATTATATGATTTTTCCCTTCCTTTTGTTAATGTGGTGTATTGCATTGTTATTTATGTATGCTAAACCATACTTATATCCCTGGAATAAATCCCACTTGTTCATGATGTCTGATCCTTTTAATGTGTTGTGTCAAATCTGGTTTTGCTAGTATTTTGCTGAGGATTTTTACACTGACATCATCAGAGATCTTGGTCTATAGTGTCCTTTCTTATGATGTCCATCCTTATCGGCCTTTGGTTTCAGGGTCATGTTAGTTTCATAAAATGTGCTTGAAAGTGTTCCCTCTTGTTCAACTTTCGGAAAAGTCTAAGAAGGATAGGTATTAAGTTTTCTTTAGAAATCTCACTCTTAAAGCTGTCTTATCCTGGGCTTTTGTTTGGAGGAAGACATTTGATTGATCACAAGCAATGAAACTGAAATATTAATCTGTTTAAGTTTGTATTTATTCCTACTTCAATCTTAGGAGGGTATATAATTCTAAAGTTTTGGCCATTTCTTCTAGGTTACCCAATTTATTGACCTATAAATATTCAAAATAGTCTCTTGTAATCTTTGTATTTCTGTAGTATCTGTTGTAACTGTCTTACATTTCTGGTTGTATTTATTAGCTTCTGTATTATTAGCTTCTGTTCAATATTGTCTTAGAAGTCTCAAATAATAAGTCTCAAGTGGTAAAAATAATTCAAATGGAGATGAAACTAGCCATATGTGAAGATGATGATGATTTTACTAAGAAAATGTAGAGAACCCATAAATAAGGTTGTTTCTTTTTTTCTTAGTTTTTCAATTTTGCTTATATTGAACAGCCCTTGCATTCATTGATGTGTCTGTATTGTCTTATTTTTACTTCATTTATTTTGGCTGTAATTTTTATTATCCCCTTCCAACTTTTAGTTTCATTTGTTCTTTTTCTAGGTTTTTTTTAAAGTAAAAAGTTAATATATAGCCCTTTCCCTAATGTCACAAAGATGTAGATAATAAACCATTACTAATTATCCTTATTCATCAATATATCCTTATGACTTCAATATGTAATCAATACAAAGTAATAGAAATATTTTCATTTATTTTATCATAGTCAGCAACTGACATCCAGTGTGTATTTAAACTTGATGTACATCTTAGTTTGGACTGAACACATTTCAAGGTCTTACAAGCTACACGTGACCTGTGGCTACTGTGTTGGTGTAGATTTCGTGTCCTTGCTCAAAACAAAGTCTCTTAAGTACTGGCTTTTGTCTGATTGTTCTGTCTGTTGATGGCTACTGAACTTTTGCTGCAGACTGAGAAATTCTCTAATTCTACATTGTCAACTGTTTTGCAGTTAGTGAAATCATTTTCATTTTGCTGAATTTCTCTGCCGTTTATATCTGAGAGTTGAATCTCATGGATGTCTCTGTAATTCATTGGTTTTGCTTTTTTAAAAATCTGCATGCTTTGGAAAGAAATGACTTAAATAAATTTTAGTGGAAAATAAATGGTCCAATCCTGTAATAATCACATAAAGCACTGCTGCATAGCCTTCTAAAGAAAAAGTTAATTGGCGTTATCTTAAAATAGCTTCCTAGGAAGACTAAATTTGATCTACTTTTAGTGCATCAACTCTCCAGAATGAAAACCGGTAGTTTAGCTTTCCCGTGTGTGTTTAGAACGATCAGTGTGTACCAGTGGATTTCATTACTCACTCAACCCAATACGCACCTTCTCGACGGGACCTGGTCGTTGTGACCGCTCTCGTGCCAGACGACCAGGCCCTCCCGAGCAGTTGTTTCTAAACTTTTTGATGATGATGTTTTAGAAAAGGAAATTGTTAAGGTAAAATCTAATGTTACTAACGAAGGACCTCGATTCACTTTCTCCTATTTTTTTCTTTTGTTTTTTTCCTTCTGTGTCCTCAGAAACATTCTCTGTGGTGTCCCTCTGGTGGTGAAACACAGAAAACAAAACAAAACAACAAAAAACCAAATACATGGTCTGTCGCCATTAAGAATATAATCACCCCCAAATTCTGAATTAGATTTGTCTTACTTTCTTAACCTTATAAATTCACAGGGAGTTCTGTCCTCCCCAGTGCCCTCACCTCTCTACCTGCCATAACTGTATATGCTTTTCAGAATCAGACCCGGTGAAATGGAAGCAGAATCGTAATGCACTGTATGTATTTCTTCATGTCACGTTTCCACAAAAATTTATACTGGAAACCCCAAGTCTCTACAGATAGAGAGGAAGTTCATTTGTGAATCATAACCACAAATCTCTTTCTCGTTGCTGTGTAGCTCGCTATGATGTTCTTGTTACACTGCTTTTCTGTGGCACGTTTCTGAAAACTAGTGAGAAATCCCTCTCCACTACAGCAAACCACCTTTCACTCTTTGGTGTGTACTAACCATAGAGGAGCCTTCAGCACACACACAAAATCTTAAAAAGTACTGTACCAAGTAGGAGGCAAAGTTACCTATAATTCATGCCAAGGACAAACCTGCATTTTCGGATCAGAGAATCAAGCTTCAAGCACGTACATTGTTGCTTATTTTTCATCAGTTTCAGAGATGATCCCTTCTAGTGGAATTATTCTATATTTTAATAAGATAGTAGAAATGTGGTTTCTCTTCACAATACTACTTAATTCCACTTCCATGGATCAAAATGATATTTGAATATTGTATTTTTTAAAAAATCACTCAAATAGTAAAAACTTTATATATTCAGTTCATTTTTCTAAAAAAAAATATTGAGGAATATTCTTTTGATTCACATCAGGTTATACTTTTAAAAACACAAAACACAGTTAAAAATATGCTTTTTAAAAAGACTCAAATGTAAGACCTGAAACCATAAAGTTCCTTGAAGAAAATATTGGCAGTAAGCTCCTGGACATCAGTCTTGGAGATGAATTTTGGGATCTGCCTCCAAAAGCAACAAACAAGTGGAAGTACACCAAACCGGAAATCTCTCTGCCCCACAGAAGCGATCATCAGTGAAATGAAAACTCCTTTCATTCGTGCTATAAATTCCATCACCACTTTTTTTGGCATATGACCTCCACTCATGTATGTAAGTCCACTGAATCTCAGATTGATAATACTCTACAGATAAGTAAAGCCATAGAAACAATAGATTTATACACACATGCATAATTTTATAGCTTACAGATTTAATCATAATGTGTGTAATTACCAAACCACCAGCTGACCCATTTGTAAACTGTGTATATCATAGACAAAGTAATTTTTTTAGTTCCTCATTGATGTCATCAAGGAATAAAGTAACTCGAGTAATTTCTACATGGTGAATTGACAGAAGTCATTTGGCTTTCAAAAGAAAATGGTTTAATTTAGAATTCGTGAGCAGAAAGAGTGGAATATGCATTATTTTAAGTTACGGTTTATCACATATTTTCACCGGCCTCTCTCCGAAGTAGTAACCTAATAATTTTCATGTTCAGCATTTGTTTTGAAACAGGGTCATGTGAATGTAATTATCACAATACTTCAAACTGATTTCTAGATTCTATCCTTCTCACTTCTCATCATAAAAACTGTAAAAAGGAAAAACATAATAAAACTTCATTACCAGTCACCCAAGCCCATTTGTGCAGTATTCATTGGCAGGGTTTTTTGAAGATGTTCTGAACCAAGAAACCACAGGATACAGAATGTTCACAGATCAGAAGCCACTGTCTCTTGAAGCATATAAAACTGCAGCTCTGATCCATGTTACCTGAAAATGCTGGGATGAAATACAGTCATTGTCAGAGAGAAGCTGCTAACATCTGTTCAGTTTTCCCTCCTGTCCGGTGTTGCTGAGTCTGTTGCAATTACCCATTCCCGTAATTACCCATATAAACTAGGGATTGTTTTAACCCACATGCTCAAGTGAGAAAACTGAGGTTCAAGTGTATTAGAGAGATTGCTGAATTTGCTCAGCCCCGAAACCTCCACATTGGTCCCCAAGAAACTGATGAAAGCGTTCAGCTAGGGGACAGCGTGGTAAGCTGCCTGCAAGGTTATTGCCCCCAGCGCCGTCCTGGTCAGGCCCCGAGTGCATCTCCAAATGCCCAAAACCAGGTGAAGAAATGCATGTCTCATCATGCTGTTTCAAGAGAACCTACGTCTTGGGATTCCTGCTCTTGCCTCAGAGTATGTGGCCTTGCGACTCGATCAGAATCCTGCAGGAGAGACCAGAAGGTGGAGAAGCCGGTGGACTGTGTAAGTGGGAAAGAGGAAGAGGAGCTGAGAAGTGAGGCCATAAACACACAAGGAGAGTTGAGGGCAGTCATTCCTC